>CAUYQG010187314.1:0-76080 GCA_963574415.1 Tarsius wallacei
GGAGTCTCACTCTGTCGCCCAGACTGGAGTGCAGTGGCCGCTCCTGGCCACCGCAGCCTTGACCTGCTGGGCTCCGGCGATCCTTCCGCCTCAGCCTTCCAAGTAGCTGGAACTACAGGCGCGTGCTACCACGCCCAGCTACTTTTTTTTTTTTTTTGATTTATTGTGAGATGAGGTCTCGCTTGCCCAGGCGGGTCTCGAACCCGCGGGCTCAGGCAATCCACTCACCTCAGCCTCCCAAAGGCGCGGGATTACAGGCTGAGCCACCGGGCCCAGCCCAACGTATCTTTTAATGTTTTTTTGTAGAGATTGGATCTTGCTGTGTGGTCTGGGCTGATCTGGAACTCTTGGCCTCAGGTGATCCGCCTGCCTCAGCCTCCCAAAATGCTAAGATGATAGGGGTGAGCCATGGCACCTGGCTTTGAATGTTTGAAACCTAATGTTTATGAGTTGCATCATAATAATACTCACGGGGATACCCTCATGGCCGTACTAATATTTCTTGCCCATATGAAGTATTTATCAAGTACCTACTTATACCTGATGCAGTTTCAGATCCTCTAGGCACAAGTAAACAACCTTAAGTCAAGCCCCCTCTGGAGTTTTAAGTCCCAAACAATGAATGGTCCATTTGTTTTTCATCGATTTTGGTTTTCAGTCAGTTGGCATATACACCTCGTATTGTGCTTGACTGCCTCTAAGAATCATCACCATTCCCATCCTCTTTCCCACCATCATCATGGCAAGCTCTTATGTCGAACTAGGTGCTAAGCGATTTGTCTGGACTCGCTACTTTAATTCCCACATCAGAGCATAAACTGAAGGGTTTTGAGAATTAGACACCTAGAGATGAAAGCAAATGTATCAGTATCATTGTTGGCAATAGTTAGAACAGAAGGAAGGAAAGAGGAGTGGAAGAGTGTGTCTCAGCTCTTTGAATATTGAAGAATTACTCCAAAGCGATTCCTTTGGTGTAAATGTCCATATGCTTAGACTAATAAGGTGTAATGAATGTAAAAATATTGGCTCTCTGCTGGTAACCATTTCCAAAATGCTATCTGGGGGAAATGGGTATTTGTATTTCATTAATATAAATATTTAATGACATCCATTATGTTCTGGCACCTGGATGTTATCCATCACTCCTCTTTCTATGCTCACCTGTGGAAGTTCTTGACTTATGTATCATGGCCTCTCACTGTGGTGATGAATTAGTTAATTTCAGTTCCGGTGAGGTACAAGGTTTTTTTTTTTTTTCCTTAAAGCTGCATCTCAGTGCTGAATTATTTTTAGTGATGGAAAAAGCAACCTGCCAGGGAAGTTTTTAGGACAATGAATAGGTGAGATTTTCCCCCATTTTATAAGGTTATATTGCTTTGTACTTAATATTTTTTTCTGATTATAAAGGTAACATCGGCCTAACTTCCTGTTGTGACTGCATAGTGGGTTGAGCAGGTACTCTGGTAAATCTTGTTCAAAGGACCTAAAAATGCTAGCTTAAAATATCACTAACACATTTTCATGATATCTGCAAGAAAAATGAATGAAAATTCCAGGGGCTAAAAACAAATAGGAAAGTGGGAACTGGGTAGGAAGCATAAGCTGAGACTGCCCCAAGGATATTTGTTCAGAGCAGAAAGTTAGACTTGTGTGCGCTGACTGCTTTGCTGGGGACCAGAAACCAGGCTTTGGGCCCTTGCACTGTGGAAAGTTAAAATGGAAACCCTAAAATACTGCTAGAATTCTTAAAGGGCTACATTCTCTATGAAAAAGTGGGTTAGAAAAATAAATCCCCCTGTTGACCAAGAGAGATATCTTAGCCTTAGGTCTTCTTCCCAATATTTACACAACAGCCTTGCCCTCATTTGGCTTTGGAGGTTGAAATGATACTGCCTAGAAGAGAAATGAACTTGGGAGATTCTGAATTGGTGGTGCTCAGAGTACCTAGAAGATGTGGATACAAATACTCTCTTAGGGAAATGCACTTTTACCCCAGGCCCTCTGGCATCCTCATGGGTTAGCCTCCTGTGATCTCACAGTCCAGAATTACAAAACAAACAAACAAATAAAAGCCCATAAAGAATTTGTTATTAGGTATTTCAGAGTCAAGGAAAACAACAAATAGCAGAATGAGACCCATAAATACTTCATATATGGGAGTTATCATGATACAGAGAAAGGGACAGAAAATAAGCTTAAAATGCTCTATAAACTAAGAGAACTGAAAACATGAGCAAAGTAATAATAGACAAATCCTAAATTATGAGTATATGTATATATATATATACAAAAGAGCAGGAAGATTTTTAATAAAGGACCCAATGTTACACCTAGAAATAAAAATAGTTATTGAAATTAAAAGGAAAACATTCCATTTGTAAAAAAATTTGAAAAGAATAAGCTCCCATAAATTAACCATTATTCTGTCACTCAGAGCGAAGCAATGTTAATTTTAAAAATATAATTCAAGTCTTTTTTTTTTTTTTGAGTCAGAGTCTCACTCTGTTGCCCAGGCTGGAGTGCAGTGGCATAATCATTGCTCACTGTAGCTTTGACCTCCTGGGCTCAGGTGTTTCTCTCGCCCAGCCTCCTGAGTAGCTAGGAATACAGGCACACACCACCATGCTCAGTTACTTTTTTGATTTTGTAGAGACAAGTTCTCACTATGTTGCCAAGGCTGGTCTTGAACCCCTGGGCTCAAGCAACCCTCCTGCCTTGGCCTCCCCAAGTGCTGGGATTACAGGCACCAGCCACCACACTCAGCCTTAATTCAAGTCTCCTTTTTTCTGTGTATTTTTACAGGGTAGACATCCTATTCATATGAGTATAATTTTATATACTACCATTTTCTTTCCATATCATAAGCACTTTCCCATCATTGTGCTATATATGTTAAGAAATGCCATAGTATTCATGTTCTCCGACAGTTGGATTTATGTATTTATTTGCTTTTTTATAAACAACACTGCAAAGAACATCTTGACAGAAGCTGCCAAACCTTCTTAAGGCTCAGACCAGAAACTGGCACAATGCCACTTTCTCTGTATTCTACTGGTTTAAATGAATTACATGGAAAGTTCAAGTTCAGTGTCAGAAGGGATTACATAAGGGTGTGAACTCTGGGAGGTATATTCCAGCAGAAACCTAGCTACCACATATATTGTGTTTTTGATTTCCTTTTTTTAAAAAAATTATTTTAAAGACGTGGAGTAAAATTCAGGGTTAGGTATACAAAAGTTCATTATGCAGGTACCCTTGCTGATAAGGTGTGCCCTCCCTCTCCTGCCAGTTTCCCACTGTTGCCAATCTCAATACTCCCCTCCCCTGGCAGTTTCCCACTGCTGCTAATCCCTTTCTTTCTCTCTCTCTTTCTTTTTTTTTTTTTTTTTTTTTTGAGTTGGAGCCTTACTCTGTCGCCCAGGCTGGAATGCAGTGGTACACTCCCGGTCACCACAGCCTTTACTTGCTGGGCTCTGGCGATCCTTCCACCTCAGCCTTCCAAGTAGCTGGAACTACAGGTCTGTGCCACCATACCTGGCTAATTTTTTGATTTATTGTAGAGATGACGTCTCGCCAAGTTGCCCAGGCTGGTCTTCAACCTGCGGGCTCAGACAATTCTCTCACCTTGGCCTCCCAAAATGCTGGGTTTATAGGCGTGAGCCACCGTGCCTGGCTGCCAATCTCTTTCTTGTAGTATTATGATAGTTGTTCAAGGTCCGCTTATGAGTGAGAACATGTGGGTTCCTTTTTTTAATGCAAATATGAACATGTTACACATTGCATTGCCTCTTGCTCTTTTCAGTCAGACATTTTGAAATATACTGAATATTAATACACTGTGGTCAGGATTGGCCTCACACAAAACTATAAATTACTGGGACTTAAATGAAAGAGGTACAGCAGCTCTTTTTCTTTTATTGCTCCACCACATATGACTTTCATTCTCAAACTACCTCAAGATCCAAAGTGACTGCTGGAGATCTAGCCATTGCTGTTGCATTCCAGCCAGAAGGAAAGAAGGAGAAAGAGGCAAAAGAAAGTATGTCTCCCTTTAAGGATACCTCCTAGAATTTGCACTCAGTGTTCCCACTTACATTCCTTAGGACAGGACATATTTACAGAGCACAGCTAGGTATAAGGGAGACTAGGAAATGTAATCTTTATTATAAACAGCCATTTACTCAGTTAAAAAATTGGAAATTCTATTCCTAAAGAGGAAAAGGAGAATGGGCATTGGAGGACCACAGTGCATTACAAATCTCCGTTGTGTTTTGTATGTCTGAGTCCAAACATGAGACTTTTCATCCACTCTGCTATTGTTTTTGGGAAGATCGTACCAGTTACAGTATTGGATGCCTCATTTAGGTCACTCTTATCAACACTGGATATAGTAAATTTGGTAATATTGTCAGTCATCTTAAATTATATCATATTTCAATTTACTCTTCTTGGGTTACTGGTGTGGGCTGACATTTTATCCTGTTGTTTATTATATTAACTGTTTATATTTGATCTTTTGTGAACTTTTTGTTCATGTCGCATGTCCATGGAGTAACTTGGTTTATTTGTTTTTGTTAACTGTCTACCAATCACTTTGTAGTAAAGTTGTTGACCCTTTTTATGTTAATTGCACGGCAGAAAATGTTTCAGAGAGTCTTGGAATGGGGAGTGCAGGAGAATACCATCTTGTAACTGAGGTGAGTTGTGGAAAGCTTTCTTCATCACACCATGGAAGGGGGAGCCTAGAATCGGTACAGGTTCCATGTTTGAGCCTGTGGACTTCTTCTGTACTGTTTTAATTGCAGGAATTTTGAGGGTCTTTCCATGAGGAATCAGAACCAGAAAGGACAAGGAGAAAGGGATTCCGGGGAGAGAGCTACGTGCAGTACGCTTGAAGCATGAGCTGTGCGGATCAACCCAGTGCTCTTTGGCCCCTAAATGGATGGCAGGGGCTCCCTGAATCTTACTTTCTCAGGTCTCAGAAACAAAAATAGGAGCTGGAAGTCGCCCTTTAATAGAGAAGTTTGTGACGATACTACCTGTCATAGAGAGGACGCTCCACAGCCAGCCAGGTGGGCTTTCAGTTGAGAGCATTTTGTGGACATGGCCTCATTTAATCTGCCCAGGCGGGGAGGATGCTACCCGAGTACTTTAGCACTAGACTATGAATCAACAACTTCTAGGAGAGGCCGTCTCTTAGAGATTGGGGAAAGCAACTTGCCGAACATGCCCCAGTTTGTCAGTTGCAGAAGCAAAGCTAGAGTGAGCTTCTGTAACACCCACATTGAGTGACCCTGGTTCCCTTCCTGCCCCCTTGCCTGGCTCCCTGAGCCTTCACCATCATCCTGCACCCACCCTGAGGTCTTGGACTGCACATCGGCTTAAGCAGCCTGGCTGCATGCTGAGTCACCCTGCTCTACCTGAGAACCACACTGTCCCCAGCACCCTGGCAACCAACGGCCCAGTGTCTGCCTGGCTGAGTCCCACAAAGTGTAGGGTCAGTAGCACATTGAGTTTCTCAGACACTTGTATCTCCGGAACATGGGAAAGAGGTGGGCCAGGGATCGAAGGCCTGTGTGAAAGCTTGGAAGACCAATAAAGAATGAGTCACCGGCTAAAAATGAGAAGACAGAATCCAGATGAACAGTGACATGGCGTAATTATTATTTTTTAATATGTTGTTTAAGCCGCATGGCAACAGGAAGTAGGCAGGATGAGCACCACGTTTGGAGTCAGATTCGGGCTTCTTTCTAGGCCCTGATACTTACAATGAATGGTGTGACCTCTCTGGATCTCAGTTTTCTCTTTCATGAATTGCAATAGTACTGCTCATCCTGTCAGCCCCCAGGCGCTTGGTATGAGGCTCAGATTGTGTCCCAGCTTGAAAGCACCGGGTAAAGCAACTCCCACATTAAAGAGAAGCTGCTCTGTTAAGTGGAAGAACAGTTTTCTATTCCCAGGAGAAGCATGGGGATAGGTCATCCCACATTTATTTTCTCTTCAAGACAGTTCACACTTATAGACTTATTTGTATTCAGGAGCCTCCTCGGAACAGAAAATCACAAGGAGCTTGAATCTGGGGTTGTACGTTAACCATCCCAAACGAACCCACCCATAGGGAACCAAACTTTGTTTCTGACTGACTAGCCCTCAGGTTCAAGCCTATTCAAGGTGGCATCAATTAAGCATGAGGTGATGATAGTCTAATTCTAGTAGTCACTGTGGTTCTTTGGGTCTGATAAGAAAAAGGGGAAAACAATTTTACTACCTACGTATATTTCCATGGATAATATTAGTCACACATGATAATTGACTTTTGTTAAGAATCATTTTGAGGCCAGGCGTGGTAGCTCAGCCTGTAATCCCAGCACTTTGGGAGGCCGAGGTGAGAGGATTGCCTCAGTCTAGGGGTTCAAGACCAGCCTAGGCAACTTGGTGAGACCTTGTCGCTACAATAAATCACAAAAACTATTTGGGTGTGGTGGCATGTGTCTGTAGTTCCAGCTGTTTGGAAGGCTGAGGTAGAAGGATCACCTAAGCCCAGCAGGTCGAGGCTGTGGTGGCCATGAGCGTGCCATTGCACTTCAGCCTGGGTGACAAGAGTGAGAATCCAACTCAAAAAAAAAAAAATCAGTTTTGACAAATCTGGGCAGGAAATTGCTCAGGGTTTTTATTTTAAGTTTTCCATTCAGGATGTGTGTTTAAACACTGAAAAATACGAAGAGGATCTTATAGATAAACCAACTGAAGTTTTGAGCGTTTATTATCATCTAAGGTGTCCAGTTAGTAAATGGCAGAATCAGGACTTGCACCCAAGTTTTTCTGGCTCAGCTGTGAATCACTGTTTTTTATTGTCTTAAGAGGATGACAATTTATTGCTGTAGTTACATCAAACATGACATTGCACCTGACATGCTTTTTCATTGTTTTGTTAAACCAATTAACTTCCAAACTCTATATTATTTGTTTTTAAGCAAAAGTGATTAATAATGTGTCTCACTGATTCCAAGACAAGCATTTTCCCCCACCTTTTAACATCTCTGAAATTGGATGCTTCTTACAAGTGTTGGTATATCGTCATTTAATGGGCAGCATTTTTCTTTCTTAGTGGCATATAAAATAATGGCGCATCTCACAATAGATAGCATCTTAGATTTGATGGAATGCAGTAATAATGACTTGGTTCATATAAAAGATAGAGCAGTATGGGGAAACATCAGATAACCATACGGCGTGGTAGAGTTGGGTACCACTGGGGAGTAACATTACCTATTTTCCATCCCTTCTCTTATTCCTTTAGTTAAAATGCTTGGTTGCTCTCAAATGAGCTGATATCTCAGCTTTTTATCTCTTTTCTGTCCAATTATCTTTTGTACCACAATCAGAGTTTTTTTTACCTTAAAGACCACCTACCTGCAATGATTTCTCAGCACCTTGTGTGAAGGCCAAGCACCTTGGTTTAAACTTCAGGGTCCATACAAGTCCCCAGTCTGCTTCTTCCTTCTCTCTTCTTATATTCTTCTCTCAGCCAGCTCCAGAGGGACTTGGATCTCAGTATTTCCCAGAGTGTGTGCCAAGGATTCAAAATGACTTTAGGTGGTACACAGACATGGCATTGAATAGTCCTGAGTGACCACATGAGCAATTTATGCAGTTTAGAATTCTCACTCACCCCTTTGGAATCCCTTGAGGAGGAAGTCTTAGTTGGGTGCTTGACGGTCTTGCCTCCCAACTCTTGTTGTCTGAGCCTGCCCTCTCAGACAACAGCATTTAGCTGGAATCTCACGGTTTTGTTTTTATTTACTTATCTATTTAGTTATCTTATACTTGGGGTGACACTTGGTCCAGTAGTGCCATCATATTTTCTTTTTTTAGTTTTTAATTTAGAGACAGAGTCTTGCTATGTTGTGCAGGCTAGTCCCATTTCTGTCCTCAAGCGATTCCCCTGCATCAACCTCCCAACTAAAATTTCCTTTTTTTTTGAATTGGAGTCTCACTCTGTTGCCCAGGCTGGAGTGCAGTGGCACACTTGGCCACCCCAGCCTCGACCTGCTGGACTCAGGCAATCCTTTTGCCTCAGCCTTCCAAGTAGCCAGAACTACAGGCGTGTGCTACCACGCCTGGCTAATATTTTGATTTATTGTAAAGATGAGGTCTCCCCAAGAGACCCAGGCTATTCTCGAACCCCCCATGGGCTGAGACAATCCTCTCACCTCAGCCTCCCAAAGTGCTGGGATTGCAGGCTTGAGCCACTGCGCCTGGCCAATTTCCTTTTTTTATGCCATAAAAGTATCCTTTTAACTTTCCTTTTAAAAAATAAATTTATTTCAGTTAACATGGAGTCACTTTTTAAAAAAGGGTTAAGCAAGTGCTAGTAAAGATGATATGTGTATATACAAGAATTGTGTATGTGGTACTCACATGACAGAAATGGGGGCAGTGGTGATGTACTCCAAGTACTTTCACTTCTCTGTGCATTAGCCCATGCTGTTTCTTTTTCTTTTTCTTTTTTCCTTTTTGATTCGGAGTTTCACTCTGTTGCCCAGGCTGGAGTGCAGTGGCACACTCCTGGCCACCGCAACCTTGACCTACTGGGCTCCAGCGATCCTTCCTCCTCGGCCTTCCAAGTAGCCGGAACTACAGGCACGTGCTACCATGCCCGGCTAATTTTTGATTTATTGTAGAGACGAGGTCTCGCTAAATTTCCCGGGTGGGTCTCAAACCCGCAGGCTCAGGCAATCCACTCATCTCGTCCTCCCAAGGTGCTGGGATTACAGGCTGAGCCACTGAGCCCGGCCCATGCTGTTTCTTAATCTTAGGAGCTCTTTTCCCTGCTCACTGGTAAAGGAACTCCCTTGCCTCCTCTGTGCAGTCTTCCCTGATCCCTTGAGTCAGAATCCATTTTGCATGCCCATGTGACATCACTTAAACATCTGACTTAGTACTTGCGTTAGTCTAATCTTATTTATCATAGTTAGATAACAGGCATCAGACGTTCATATCTATTGTGATTGGAAGCGTTTTATGGGCAGGGACCACTTCTCCATCCATCTTTAGGACATCATCAATGCCTTACCTGTGGCTGTAGGAAAGAATGAATGGATGGAGTTGACATTCGTGTTAGCGATTATTTTATGCAATTTCCCCTCCTCCGGCAGATGCCTCGCCTGGTTTTAGACAGCTCATTTGCCTGACTTCCATTTACGTTTTAGCATAAGTAGTTGTTACTGAGGCATTGATAGAACCTGCTTTGTTCTTTGGCATAAATATTTTGCAGGGAAGGTCATAAAATCATCAGAAACCGTTCATGAGGAAGTGAACTCCAAGGTAAAGCCAAAGAAAGGCCAGAAAGAGGTATGTGTGTAGATGTGTGTGTGTGTGTGTGTGTGTGTGTAGCAGTAATCCACTGGGTTTAGAGCTGTACCATCTGGTTGACTTCGCTCTTCATTTGAAGCCCAAAAGACAAAATTCAGTGACCAAAGATAATGGTAATCTAAGCAGAAAGAAAGAGAGATAAATAAAATACTTGCAGTTTTTATACTCGAGCAGTTCTGTTATCCTTTTCGGAGTCTTAGATAAGGAGCTTTGCTCAGCCTGCAGGAGCTGAGGCAATGGGAGGTGTGCAGAATTACAAAGATAGATGCTGTTTCTGGAAAGAAGTCTGATTCTGCTGCCCATGCTGCCTTCTGGAACCAGAAAGTAGAAAAAGATCTGGTACCACTACACCATCAATTAAGTTGAATTAATGGTGTTCTAAGCAGCTCCTAATAAAGCCCACTGTTTACTAATCTTATCTCTGCAAAGGAAGGATGATGTCAGAGTGCGGATTTGGAAGGGAAGGTGATAAAAATGGGAGGCAGCTTTATGGGAACACACTTTTTATCTTCCAATGAGATTTTCAAAGCATATCTGGCTGCTTTCTATCAAAAATACTTCCACTCATTCCATAGTATATTCTTTTAATTTTTTTTTTTTTTTTTTTTTTTTTGAGTTGGAGTCTCACTCTTGTCACCCAGGGCTGGAGTGCAGGGGCATGATCACAACCACCCTGGCTCACAGCAGCCTCAACCTCCTGGGCTCAGACGATTCTTCCACCTCAGCATTCCAAGTAGCTGGGATGACAGGCACACACCACCACACCTGGTTTATGTTTTGATTTTTTTCTGTAGAGGTGAGGTTTCTCTACGTTGCCCAGGCTGGTCTTGAATTCCTGAGCTCAAGCAATCCACGTGCCTCGGTTTCCCAAAGTGTCGGAATTACAGGCGTGAGCCACAGCACCCAGTCTCATTTCACAGTATATTCTTGAAGACTATGAGGAAAGGAGAAGAGACATGAGGCCGCTTGGCTACCCATCTGATTTTTCTTTTTCTCTTTTTAGGATTCAACTGCGCTGAGGTGCAGTCAACATGATAGTTTAATTGTACTCCAAGGAATGCTCTAGTACAATCAGGACTGACACATGATGGTCTATGAAGCAGTACTCTTTATTTTTGAAAAAAGTCTTCACCTAGTTGTCAGTCATTTACAAAAGAGAGTCAGGTTTTGATGATTGACGGCAATTGGACACATCTAACTGTCCTTCCCTGGCTGATTTATTTTTCCCCCTGGGTTTTAGTTGGCAGATCCAGAGAAGAAAGAGATGGCACCAAAACTCTTATACTCTTGGGTTTTCTAGGGTCTCCCTAGCACCCTGGCAACATGAGTTGACATGATAATTAATTTGATCAATTTTACATTAAAAACTAATTTCTGCTGGTATCTTCCATATCTTTTGTCAGGATGTGACAGAATCCTGTGGTTGGCTGATCTCTAACTGAATATACAGCCTATCTCTTTCAGAGCTCATTGAAAGCAATTTACTATTCACATGGTAAATATATGGGACAGTTGGTCTAGCTACAGCAGTACAATTATTCTGGAAAAGAATTTTCAATGATGAAAATGAAAAAAAATTTAAAATAGTTATAATTTACTGCTCTGGAGTGCTGGGCAGCTGTTTTCTGCCTCGATCTGTATTCTAATAAGTCTTTTAAATGAAGAGATTTATGAGATTATTCTAATTTTGATGTCTTTTTAATGCTTCATGCATTTTAAATACAACCTTTTAATAGTTTTTGAGATTGAAGAATTTAATTTTGTTTTATAATGTGGAAATAAATGCATTCTCAGGAGACCATACCACCATTATCGTAGTTCTTTCTTTTTAAAATCAGCATATCCACTACATATAGTTCAATTGTCAACCAGAACCAGGAAAGTCAGATTTCAACAAAACCTTTTTTTCAGTTGTGGAGCTAACAAATTAAAAGAAGGCATACATTGCTATGTTACAATGTAACTGGTGTTGGACGGAATTTGGGGGGGGATTAGATGTGTATTTACCCTAGGGAGAAAAAAAAATTTATTGATAAAGAAGACCCAACTTTGTTGGGATGAGCAGTCAGAGATGTATTTGGATTGAATATACGTGTAACACATGCTTGTGAACAAGATATGGTCAAGTCAAACTCAAATTTTGGAGCAATCACTGTTGTGTGCATATAAAACGACAAAACTGGCTTCAAAATACCATCTTATGGACAATATTCACCTAGAAACACATTTTAGAAAAGTAATAACTATCTGGTACAATTAGATTCTTAAGAACTTCATAATAATATTTTACTTTTACCTTTACTTTCTAGGCAGGGAAAAATCATAAAGCTACAGAAAGTATTTATAGCCACAGGATTTGAAGTACTCAAAACAGGCCTGTTAAAATGCAAACAGGAATTTAGTCAGGAATTACCACTGACTAAAAGCTTTTCCCTGATATTTTAAGGCAAAATTAATTACATTCCTCAGTTGCTTTAGACCATTTTACATGTGCTAATTGGAGTTACCAGCGGGTCATGAAACTCAGATCTCTGTATTATGTCATAGAGGTTTGAAATGCAGAAAATTCTTGAATCCACTTACTATTTTAGAAAGGTGAGAGATCAAAATCTAAAGGCCACTAAAGATACTGCTTCAAACAATACTTAATAACCCTGGAAATGCTCCTGATACAGTGCTAGATGAAAAGAAAGTAGGACAAAACAGCATATATTATACTCCAATGATGAGAGGGAACAGTTTTTGATGATGTAAACATTATGAAAATAAACTATAGGAAATGAAATAACATTTTATGTTGAAGGCATGTAAGTAAGTGTACCTGCTCTTGTGTATAGTATGTGTATGCAAAACATGACAAAATTAAGAGTGTTTATTTTGGGGTTGTGGAATTGAGGGTGGTTTTTCATTTTCTTTTTCATAATTTTCCACAACAAAAGTGTTTTCATATAATGCCAATAACTAATACAAATATATCTATTGTTATAAAGTAATGCAAGCATAGTATTTTTAAATAGTGGTCTTTTAATTTGTATTTGAGGGGACTAAAACAGTGCTGCCTTCTTGTCTTGGGACTCTGATCTCATTTTGAAGCTGGAAATGTAAACTTGTCTTAGAAATGATATTTTGTAAACTCTTAGGATATGGCTGCTAAAACACAGTTTTCATAGGGCAGTTTTTTGCAACTCTCTTTCAGTCATTTTCCCTGACCAAAAAAAAAACAAAAAACTGACTTACAATTCCTCCCCTGATTAATGATTACTCAACCTTTACTATGTCATTAAAAACTCCAAACCCATCTAAATTACTTTGTCAACAAAAAGGGAGATCATAAACTCCAACCATTTCCACCCCCTTGGGTCATATTGTGAGGATTGACACTGTTTATACCTTTTCCTCTAATTTGTAGCTTTCGAGCAAAACTGCACTCAGCCCTTAGCTAACATCTTTATTTGTGGGGAATTCTGTCAATTGAATTGTTCTCCTGGACCTCAATTTCTTGGGCTATCTAATGGGTCTGAGACTTGTTTTACAGAGTTGTAGTGAAATTAGAAGAGTTAATTCATGCAAATGATAATATGCATGGGAAAAGTATAATAATAGTCACTATTATCCTTATGTATGTTATCATTATGAGTAGTAATAAAGTTAGGCTCCCTCAAGGCCGAAGCTCTGATTCTTCTGGTATCCCTGTGTTATCTAATAGTAATAATAATGGCTAACATTATCTACGTGCTTATTATGTTCCAGGTAGGTCTGTAAGTACGCTACGTACATTAATCTCACTTAATATTTACAAGACCTCATGAGATAGACACTGTTAGCCTCAGTTTGCAAATGAGAAACCGGAAGCACAGAGCACTTTGATTGCTCCCTGAAGGTCTCTGAGCTAATAATGTTGGAGCTCAGATTGGAACGTCTCTGACTCCGGAGCCCCTCTCTCATCATGATAAGCCTCTGAAATTGTAGGCACAATGAATCATTGTTCTATGAGGCATTATTATAGGTGGGAAGAAGTTCAGTTCTCATGGTAAGGTTGAGAAAAAGTCTTTGTTGGCCCTAACTCACTTGAAACAGAAGCGAGGCCTGTTGGCAACAGACCGATTCAACTCTACCTTAGTGCTGGTGTTACTTGAACATGATTAAAATTTTACTGAAGATATTTAAAAAATATCATTGTGTGTTGTAAATTGTATTCAACTAAAAATACAGGGGAATTTGTAGTTAGGCACTTCACTAACAGATTATGCTTGAATTGTCTGCCTGCTTTATTTCTTTGTTTTGGGGAAACTTGGTGAAAAAAGTACTTAAAAAAGTATTTACAGACAAGTATTTAAAAAAGTATTTACAGACACGGACTGTATAGATAACAAGATGCCTGTTGTATCGTTTGAATGAGTCATACTTGCAAATGGATAACTCCATTTAACCTTGTATCAGTTCTAAACAGGGCTTCTGAGGTACAGATGAGTCACAGTCTACAAATAGTATACAAACACGTCTGGATACATTTTAGAATTATTTTGTTCTTACTTAGTGCTGTTTCCTTACCATGGGTTTTGGTCCCCTGTTACGCTTCCTTCCCCCTCTTTTCTACTACTTTCTTTCTTTTAAATTATGAAAGTTCTTACAAGAACATTAAAGGAAAAATCCGAAAGAAGGAACAAAAACACTTCTTTTTCCTACAACACAGCTTTTACTTACTTATTTTTGAGTTATCTTTAAGAGTTTTGGGGTTTGTGCTTATAGTTTATAATTATATGATTGCGGTCAAAGTGAACAAATGATTTTATTCAGTTTTGTTTTGTGCCATTAATAACTGTACATCATTCCATTAAGCTAATGTCTACAGTTTTTGTCATTTTTCTTCTCATCATCATTGGATTTTTAGGTTGTCTTTTAGGTTTGTATTTTTACAGATGATGTCTAGTGAATATAACATTTTTCTGCTATTAGACGATAAATTTCTAAGGGCAGAATTATTGAGTTAGAAATAATAAATCTTTTTATGGATCTCAATGCATATAATGAATTTGATATTTCTAAATGAACCGAAGGAAAGAGTGATATAGGCTTTGACTCCACCATAGGGTTGAAGTTTCTAACATTAAATTGAATAGTCCAGTGAGAACTACAACAAAACTGAACTTTCTTAAATTTCAATGCAAACTTCTTCAACTAGTTCATACTCTATAAATGGATTTTAATCTAATCCACCTCAGGTCTACTTAATGTCGAAAAAGATATGCAGTTAACTTAAAACATCTTGGCTATTAAGGAGATAATTTAGCCAAAAATTAATTCATTCCTGTTTCCAGATTATTTGTAACTATCAACTATATTTTTTATATTAGCCAACTCTTTCAATGACCTGAGTAATGTAAAAATGTAAGGTGAGACTTTGGAAATGGGACCTCAGAATTCTTTCACCCTAGCAAAAGACTTTGTGAGTGTGAATTTTAGCTAGATAAAGCTGACATTTCAAGAGCAAACGTTTGGACATATATTGTCTTCTCTTTGTTTTGTAGCTGGATGACTGTATTTTTATTAGGTAAAAAAAATGATGACTTCATTTCCTTTGCAGTCATTACTGCAGGTGCAGCCAGTCACCTATTAATAATCAATCGATGCCTTTCTTTCCTGGCCGTGTGTTCACGTCCAATTTTCTTCCTCAGTTAATGGTTAAGTTTGTGGAAGAAGTTGTCACGTTCACATTCGCCTTCAATCTGAATTATTCTTCGATCCATAAACTTTTGTTCATGCCACCCACTGAAACTGCTCCAGCAATGGTCAATGGAGATTTTTATGATGAAACTTAAAGGATACATGTTGGCCCTTATCTGACTTGGCCTCAGTGGTACCTCACAGTGAGCTCATTCCCTTCTTGAAAACCTCTGCTCCTCAGCTCCTATGATCTCGCCTTTTTGTACCATTCCATCTTGGTGCTTTTGCAGGCTCTGTGTGTCTGTCCCCAAATGTTGGTATGTCCCAGGTTCCTCACTGTGCTCAGTCTTCTATGGTGATTTCATCCATTCCTTTTTTTTTTTTTTTTTTGGTTAAATTGTAATTATACAATTTCCATGATTCAATATTTTGTTAAAAAAGAAACAGTTACAATACACAAGATTTTCAAAGGTGACATTATGTATTAAACGACACATATATGCAATTTTTTAAGAACACAGAACTATATGCTGAATGTTCTCAAATCTGTTCCACCCCTCGCTTCTGACGTTCATATGAATCCATGCAGCCTGCTGTTTATTCTTATCATCTTTAATTCTACACATCCCTAATCAAATTTACTGGCTTTTTGCCCAGATCTACTTCATTTAGGTAATGGTACCCACTGTCCATCCAATTACCCAGTCTGGAAACTTGGGAATTACCTTAGACACTTTTCTCATTCACCCATGTCTAACTGGTCATTAAAAGATGACGATTCCGTTTCTTAGCTAGCTCTGGAACACCTTCTTTCCTTTCTGTTTTCCACTGTTCTTGCCTGGGATCGACCTGTCAGAATCTCCTAACTGGCATCCCTAACTCAAGTCTTACCTTCTTTTCAATCCTCTGCTTGCTGCCACTGGAATGAGCTGAATGACTCATCTAATCTTATTACCTTTTTGATCTCACCCCACCCCATGCCTTCTTTCCCAGCAGGCTCTGTTTGTCATCCAAAAAGGATGAAGCTGGGCTCTTTCCCACATTCATCAAGGTCTTCCAGGATCTGGCACATGCCATCTCCATTGTCTTCTTTGATTCTTTGCCCCAGTAAAGGTCTCCAATTTCTTTGTTGTTTCTTGTGTCTCGTGCTTCTGTGCCTTAGCCTGTGTTATTTTCTCTGTCTAGACTGCTCTTTGTTAATACTGAACACCTGCATCACAAGACCTGCATTTCAAGGTTCTCTTTCTTTGCTGAACTTCTGTCTTGAGTTATTCCTCGAAACTGTGCTCTCTACTAAGAGATTCTCATGCTGACTGACATTTTCTACTTCCCCAGTAGAGTGTGAGTTCTTAAAGGAAAATATTATGATTTTGTTTTCCTTTAAATAACATGTATGTTCCATGATTTAAAAAAAATATTGTTATTAATTTAAATAAAAAAGCCCAAAGAAGGAAATAAACCACACATATCCTTACCACTCATATTTACTTCATCCAATTTGCTTATATGCTTGTATATAATTATTTCTTTGACATCATAAGGTATAGAAAATACTATGACCTTTTTTAAAAACTAAAATATGCCAGGCACGGAGGTTCATGCCTGTAATCCTAACATTTTGGGGGGCTTAGGTGAGAGGGTTGCTTGAGCCCAGGAGTTCAAGACCAGCCTGGGTAACATAACCAGACCTTGTCTCTATTAAAAAAAAAAAAAAAAAAAATTAACCAAGCATGGTAGCACATGCCTGTAGTACAGTACCAGCTACTTGGGAGGCTGAGGCAGGAAGATTGCTTAAGCCCAGGAGGTCAAGGCAGCAGTAAGCTGTGATCATGCCACAGCACTTCAGTCTGGGTGAGAGTGAGACCCTTGACTTGAAAAAAAAAACACTAAAATATTGTAAAAATTTTTCTGTTTTAAATATTTTACAAAAAAAACCTTTTTTACTGATATGTAATATTTTTCATATTTACGGCATATGTGGGATATTTTGTTGCATGCACAGAATGTGTAAAGATCAAGCCAAGGTATTTGAATATGTATCATTTCTATGTGTTAGGAACATTTCAAGTCTTCTCTTCTAGCTACTTTGAAATATACAATACATTGTTGCTAATTCTAGTCATTCTACTCTGGTATCCAACATTAGAACTTGTATCATGAACCAGCCTCTCTTCCTTTCCCTCCTCCCACCTTCCCAGGGTCTAGTATTTGTCATTTTACTCTCTACATTCATGAGATCAACCTCAAAAACATAATGGCTGTATTATATTTGATAATATTATATTCTATAGATGTTCTATAACTTTAAAGCATTCCCTATTGATGCGTGTTTACATTTTTTCAATTTTAATACGGTACAACTTTGTTGAACAATCTTTTTATGGATATTTAACAGATGTCATGAAATGTAAGAAGGGAACAAAGAAGATTGACCATAATTCAAGTCTATTTTTTTTTTTTTCCAACTTTACAATTGCTGTCAAAGACAGATTTCTAAGAGTAGTAAGAACTGTCTGGTATAGTAAAAGCTCTGTTAACCTCTTGGATTTTTTTTAAAGCAGTATTGATAACGAAACATGTTTTTAAAAACCTAATCTTTGCTGTAGATTAGTCATATAGAATGTGTGAGAGTGAATGTTGCTAAGAGAACTTCAGCTTTTCCATTTTCTGATTTTGCAGCAATATAGCTTTTTATGTAACCAGTTCATATTTGTGAAGTGCTTTGAAGATGAAAGCTATTATGTAAGGGCAAAATCACTTCATAAAAATGTTACATATAAAATACAAAAATCCATAGACAGACTCCGAGAATTTTCAAAGTAACATCAACTCTTTCATGTAATCATTTATAACCACCATCTTTAGACTAGTAATCCAGGATTCATTTATAGATTATTCTTGGTGTATTTTAGAGTTATCCATTACGATGAAATTGTTTTTACAGTCAAAGGCAGTGGTTAGGAATGACGTTGTTCTTTTTAACCATGGTTATTGAAGTTGTGGCGCAATTTATAAATAGGTGAAGATAAATAAAAATTGGTCATAAGTATAAATCTTTCTTTTTGCTATCCAACATTACAACCACAGAGATTGGTATTTTAAAGAAAAATATTACATCATGTGTTGCTTAGGTTGTGAAGTTGCAGCTATCGTAATTACAGATCATCTTATTTCAGTAGTGTATTTAAAGAAAGAGCGGGTAGGCTGCATTAGTAACAGAGCTGCATAGTCAGTTAGATGATAAAATAAAGTTTTTCCCTGTGTGCATTAGTAAACATTATTCCACATAGACAATGTGTCGTCTCCAGACTCAAGGTGTCCTGATGTTAGCTTTTGACCCTTTTATTCATGCAGTCATTTTCATTTTAAAATATTGCCTTTAAAATTTACCTGGAACCCTCCTCCAACTTCCTGCATACATATTACTAAGATAAAGTGTTACTGTTGCATTCTGAAACTGAAGGTACATATATTCATTGCTTTCTTGTAATGACAGTATCACTTTTTACAAGACACATCTCAATGGAATGACTCCAAATACCCACCAACCCAGTCTATGATACATGTTCTCTTTGGCCAGGATTGAAACTCGATTATGGTGAAGTTAAGAACAGGAACCCAGAATTGCACTTCTTCCAGGAACCAAGAATCAGGCCGAACTTTGGGTTCAACTGACATGTTGTGGTTGAAGTCCAGAATTTTGCTTCTGCTTTTATGCCTTTCTCTCGGGGTTGATGTACATTTGTGCAATATGACTTCAACTTTGGAAATTGAAAATGAATGAAATATTTTCTGTCTAACTTTTTGTTTTTTTTTTTATTCTTGGCTCCTACTGTCTTTCATTCCTGGGCTCCTCCTTCCTATCTTCTTCCCTACATCATTGCCCACTGCCCTAGTCTGGGTCTGGTTGAATTCTAGGAGTGTTTATGCCTGGCATACTTGAAGTAGGATGAAATTAATGTTGTTCTAGAAATCTTTTCTTTCTTTCTTTTTTTTTTTCCTGGCTCCTGACCTTTTTGTGCACTTGAAATTGCATTTAATATTTCATTACTACAGGTCTTTCTATTTAATTTCCTGGATTTTTTTTCACTTGAATAAAATCTACAAATTTGGCTTTGCAGTACAGAATTATGGGGTCTAATAATTCTCCAATCTATGACAGTTCAGTTACTGGTGCCCTCCAGCATTTTTATTGCACCCAATTTTATTGCTAAAAGGTTAGGCCATCTGACCATTTTATTTTAGACTTATCCATCAAACATTACTCACAGAGAATTAAAGTCACGCACAATTTAAAATGTAACCAACATTTAGTTATCTCTTTGAAAGGGGTATCCTTAGACCCATCATGAGCGGAACCCCCAACCTAGAAACATAATGCATGACAGATGAATTTGTGACCATGGAAAGGTGAGTATAGTTATAGCATAGGGGTGTCTGGTACTCCACATAGCTAACCATAAAGTAGCAAAGGTCACAAATAAGTCTTTCCCTAATAGTCTTTCCCTTTTAGTCACACACAAATATTTCTAGAACATTGACCTTTATTCAAATGGTGAATTCTTTCATCCTAACATGACAAAGGTCAGAGAGCTAGTTAGGAAAACGCTCCTAAAATTCATTTTATTTTCCAAATAGCTTAAAAGTGGTCAAGAGAAATTTAAGATTGAAGTTTCATCAAAATTACAACCTTTGAGGTGATTGAGAAATGGAAGGATTCTTTGTACAATTGGGCACATCCTTTTGACTGCCTGAAGACAGACTTATCCAAGGAGCTGATGGGCTATGTCCCTCATGTGAGGCTTTTGTGGGGAACTGCAATCCCTCCTCTTCACGCTCTATAGCAGAAGTACCTAGCCCCGGTGCCACAGACCAGTACCGGGTCTGTGGCCTGTTTGGAACTGGGAGGTACAGCAGGAGGTGAGTGGCAGCCCAGTGTAGCTCCACTTTATGTCTCATCAGCAGTGGCATTAGATTTTCATAGGAGCCGAACCCTATTGTGAACTGTGCGTACCAGGGATCTAAGTTGTGTGTGTTTTGTGAGAAAAGAATGCCTAATGATCTCCCCCAGCTCCCACTCAGTTCCTGGAAAAGTTGTCTTCCACGAAACGGTTTTTGATGCCAAAAAAGTTGGGGCTTGCTGCTAGGCCCGAAGTGCCAAAGTTTCGTTGGCTTCGTAGGACTGGCAGAAAATACCTGATTGCTTCTGGAGTCCACTTATTTGATGGAAGGCCCTTGCACTGTCTGAGGCGGGAACATTATACAGTTCATGCATGCTGAATGCATTAGGAACTATGTATCACACTTCAATGTTCCTTAATGATGTTGATGATAATATTTGATAATGACAATTTCCCAAAGGAAACTGAAATGTATGGGCTGTTAGGTATTATTGAATGTGTGAATGCAAAGCCCTTACTGAGAGGAAAGACAAAGTGTGCAGTTTTGTTTTGTTTTCTGGTGTTAACTGCCATTTTGCACAATCCACACAGATGATTTCTGACAGTGTTGCTCATAGCATCACTAATAACCATTTGGCGTTGCAAATCACCGTGGACCTGCTCTGACTCTCCTTTTCACCTTCACCCTTGGGTCCTCTTGTCTGTCTAAGACCATGACAGGTCCCACTTAGAAGCTCGGGTTTGCCTTTTTGTGGTTGTTGCCTGAGAAACGATTCTGGGACTCTTACTAGGGCTACTTCCATCTCATATTTCCATCTTCATCTAAATATCTGCCTTCAGAGAAAGCTTCCCCATGAGCCCTTTCTAAAGTGGGTTGTCTTTATTTTTCCTCTTCCACAACACCCTTTTTATTTCCTTGATGGTTCTAGTTTCAGTTTTGAATGGGTTTATTTAATTATACCCCTAACCACCCTCCTCCCTACCGTAATATAAACTCTATGGTCTGCCTTGTGATTTGCCATATCCCTCGTTTTTACTGTGCTTAATAAATATTTGTGGAATGGATGAATTGATGCATGGATGACCAAGTGAACCATGATTCTTATTTCAGCCAGTTGACATGACATTTTCCTTTTTAACTGGCTTCTTGGTCTGTCCCCCGTTCAACTCCTTAAAGAAGCTGACTGATTTTGATAAAATTTGGTACACTGCACAGTGTAAGTCCCATCTTGAATTGGATTTATAACTCAGTCTGTCATCTTGAATCCGAATGTTGGCAGATAAAACTTGACAAATGGGACTTGGAGCAGATTTCAGTACAGTTTGGGACATGGATCGATGTACCACTTAATTGAAATGTGTGGAGTCTAAGTTTCATGAACCTTAACCCTAACCTTTACCTGCCCCAACTCAATTTTCTTTTCTTTTTTTCTTTTGAGTTAGGGTTTCACACTGTCACCTAGGCTGGAGTGCAGTGGCACAATCATGGCTTATCACAGCCTCCAGCACCTGTTCTCAAGTGATTCTCCTGCCTCTGCTTCCTAGGTCACCACACCCAGCTAATTTTTTGATTTTTTTTTTGTAGAGAAGAGGTCTCACTATGTTGTCCAAGCTGGTCTCGAACTCCTGAGCTCAAGTGATCCTCATACCTTGGCTTCTCAGAGTGCTGGGATTACAGGCATGAGTACCACGCCTGGGCTTGATTTTCATTTTTAACGATACTCTTTTCTTCAAAGCCTAACATTTGGGGCTGGATAAAATACGTCATGATAGGTGAAAATAACAGGGATTTTGTTGTTGTTTTGAGTCAGGTCTCACTCTGTTGCCTAGGCTGGAGGGCAGAGATGTGCTCACAGCTCACCGTCCTCGAAATCTTGGACTCAAGCAATTCTCCCACCTCAGACTCCTGAGTAACTAGGACTACAGGGGTGTGCCATCATGCCTGGCTAATTTTTTGATGTTATGAAGAGACAAGGTCACCCTGCGTTGCCCAGGCTAATCTTAAATGCCTGGGCTTAAGCAATCCTCTTACCTCAGCCTCCCAAAGTGCTGGGATTACAGGTGTGGGTCATTGTGCCTAGCCAATAGGGAGTTTGAATGGTGGATATTTAGTTGTTTTTTTCTGATGGTCCCCACATTCCCCAGCCTGACAGGATTGATAATGGACACAAGGTTTTATCATGACTCCTGACAACCAGGCCACGTGGAAAGGTTCCTAAAGATAGTAACAGGATGGGATTGTTCCCTAACTTCCCCTGAGTTAGTCCAGAACAGCAGCCAAGGATAGATGCAGATAGAGGAAAAAAAATTCTCACTTTGGGGTCAGTAAAAATGGAGGCTTTCCTACATGGAAAATCTGTCCCTCCTCAGGGGTGTTCACCATCATATTTTTGCCACAGGAAGCATTTTGAACTGTAGGAAAATTTTAACTCTGATATCTGGGATCACCTCTTAGAATTCCATGACATCCTTGTACAAAGTTCCATGTAATTTTACTTTGGAAAAATCCTGACAAGTGATGATTTAAGATATATCGGTACCTTTTTGGTTTTGTTTTGGTTTCTTTGTGCCTGTGTTCAATGCGGGTTCTTTGGCGTTGGCATTCCTCAGTGACTTGTTTGTGTTTGCTATCACATGGCAAGTTCCAGGTTCCAAAACACTGGAAAAGCCAGTGTCAACACTACAAGAAAAAAAAAAGGTGAAAAAAGGGACTACAGATTATTCATTATTTTCAGTGGCAAATTCTGCCTCCAGCATCCTGGAAAAATATGGCCTCATTTAAGGGTGAACCTCTCAATTTTTTAGTTTGATCCATTCTTAAAAACACAGCCCTGTCTTTTGATATCTTAATCCTGGGCCCTCTCCTTCCCCCAACCCCTAGCTGTGGGCCCCTTCACTCTTTGTCCCTTGTCTCTCATTTGTAAATTTGTATAATATGCCTCATTTCTTCCTTTCAGATTTTTTCTGATAATAAAAGACATTCTTATTCATGATGGATTTGCAGTCCGCAAAAATATACATGGCAGAGTCTGGGTATGACCCACAAGTTCAATATTTAGAGACAAACGACATTAACATTTGAGCGTGTTTCCTTTCAGCTTTATTTCTGTGCCTCTACATGCGTTGATAGGGCAGAGCTAATTTTCCACAGCAATCTTACTTACAGCTTCTGTGCTGCACATTTTCCTTGCTGCTTATTCTCAGTGGTCTGAGAAATTCATTCTGTGGCCCTGCCAAAGCTGGAAAGGGCAAATATCTTTTATTTTGCTCATCTTCGTGTTCCTCCATCTGCTGCAGACACCTCTTTGCCTCGGTGTCACCAGGCCCGACTGTTTCCTCACGAGGTCCCTTTGACCGGCTGCCTCCCTCTTCCTGCTGTTTTCGCTGCGGGAGTCCGGGACTGGCCTACTTATCTCGTGGCCTGTGGTCCTGTTTGCTCACACTTGTGGCTTCTCCCTTCCAGGATGCAGGACTGGATCGCGTTTCTGATTCTCTGCAGTTGATGGAGGGAAGATGCTGCTGCCCGTGGCAGGGAGGCAGAGCTCGGATGCTCTAAGTGTCTCTCGGGCTGGCATGGATCTGCTCGGCCTAAGACTGCTCTTAGGGGTTCTAGAAATTCAACCTGGCTTTCCTCCAGCTGTCTCCTCTGTGAGTGCAGAACCTGCCATCACCTCCAAGTTGTAGGCAGAAAGTGGTCACTAACGTTTATTCAACATTTGTACTTTGTATGTATTTGCTCTTCACGACAATCCCTGAAATTGGTATTATTACCCCCATTTTATAGATAAGAAGGCTGAGGCTTAGAGAGATTAATGAAGCAACTTGCTCAAGGTTACCATACTAGGATTCAAAAATCACACTTGGATTCAAAGCCTAAGTTCCTTTTTAATTTTTATTTTTGGAAACAGTGTCTTGCTCTGTTGCCCAGGTTAGAGTGCAGTGGTGCAATAGTAGCTTATTGTAATTTACAACTTCTGAGCTCAAGTGATGTGATCCTTCTGCCTCAGCCTCCCAAGTAGCTTGGGTTATAGGTATATGCTACCATGCCAAGCTAATTTTTAAACTTTTTTGTAAGTTGGGTGTTTTGCTGTGTTGCCCAGGCTGGTCTCGAACTTCCAACCTAAAGCAATCATCCTGCCTCGGCCTCCCAGAATGCTGGGATTACAGGTGACAGCCACCTCACCTGGTTCCAAAGTTCTTCTTAGAAAAATAAACTTCAAGTCTTTGGTGTTGGCAGTTCTCTGGATAAGGCTGAGAACTGCAATTGTAGGGAAGGCAAATGTGTTTACTGGTAAAGGTTGTGTAGAGCAAATGAAATGAGAAAAGACCACCAGCCCCTAAGTTAGCATCAGAGGCTCAAAGACTGTTAGGGTTAGTCAAGACCTTAGAAATCATGTAAACCTGAGTTCCTCAACCCCGGCTGCATGTTAGAACTACCTGGGAAGATAAAAAAACACAAATACCTGACACAAATGAAAGCAGTCAGTCCTTTCTGAAAGAACTTGGGCGCCAGTAACAACTCCACACCCGTTGGGGACCAAGAGATTTATTAAAGTGGCGGCTGCAGAGCTAGAGGGAGAGAGAGAGAGAGTTATGTAGGGGGAGAGCTGTATTTATAGTTTAGAGAGGGAGGAAAAGGTCGTGTTAGCATTCTATTGAATAGAGCAGAGTGGAAATAGGGTGGGCTGAAGTTGTGTTACATTACTATTGGAGGATACAACAGGGCTGATTTGTCATAGGAGGAGATTGTTGGCTCGCAGGTTTGAACTTCGAGCGCGCGGGAAACTGTACAGGGGGAAGCTGGAACTTAGGGCCTTTGGGGTTTGCAGGTGGCCCTGTATTGTTCAGCCCCCTCTTGGTGGGGGTGGGGGGGTGCTTCTGACTGTTCCCTGCACCTTTCAATTTCTAAGAGTGGGTCTGGGATGAATACATTTAAAAAGCTCTTCAGGGCCAGGCTTGGTGGCTCAGCCTGTAATCCCGTGCTTTGGGAGGCTGAGGTGAGTGGATTGCCTGAGCCCGTGGGTTCGAGACCTGCCTGGGCAAATTGGCGAGACCTCATCTCTACAATAAATCAAAAAAATTAGCCGGGCGTGGTGGCATGCACCTGTAGTTCCAGCTACTTGGAAGGCTGAGGCGGAAGGATCGCCGGAGCCCAGCAGGTTGAGGCTGCGGTGGCCGGGAGCGGCCACTGCACTCCAGTATGGGCGACGGAGTGAGACTCCAACTCAAAAAAAAAATAAAAAAATAAAAAAAAAATAAAAAGCTCTTCAGGTGATTCTTATGTGGAAGCAACTTTGAGAACCACTGATTTAGGTCAGCCCTTTTATTTGGCATTTAAATAACTGAAAGCCAAAAAGTGAAGGTCACAGAGTGAGTTAGGGAACGACTTCAAAGTAGAGAGTAGCTTGTGTTCCTGAGGTTAGCTGCTGCCTCAGGATGAGAAGAATGAGCCTGGAGCTTTCCACTGAAGCTTGATCAACACACATGCTCCTCCCAAACCCTGGAGGCCAGGAGAAACATGTAACTTTATGAGGGCCCCTTTCATAGTAGTACCATGCATGGAAGTTTCAGAAGGGAGGTGACTGTAAATAAAAATGAATTCATTCTACTGACTTTCTGTGTTCCATTTCTGGAAGAAGCAGGCTCCTGTCTTCAGCCCTGACTCATGGACCCCTCTCTTGCCCCCACCTTTTCCTTGTAGTCTTCTTGGATATCTTTTTCCAGAGGTATCCTGTCAGATATTCTTTGGAGAAGGCAGTGAGTGGTTAGGAGCTGGGGACAGTGCAGGCAAGGGGTAGGTAGATGCCGCCTCTGAGACCGTTTTCAACGTTTTAAGCAGTTGGATTATTTTAGAGGAGGCCTATTGGGGCAGGAAGGTGTGCAAAGCTTGGCCATTTTTCAATTAAGATAAATCCTAGTGGTTTCATATGGTTTAACCTCATATATTTGCTTCGACTTTCTTTATTTCTTCTTATTTATTTATTTATTTATTTAGAAAGCAGGATTTATCGAGGGGACAGAAAGGCTCTCACAGAGGGAGAGGACCCAAAGGGGTTTCCCACTTCAACTTTTTTTAAATCTCTAGAAATTTCTTTGCAAAAAAAAAAAAACTGTTGCCATTTTGAATGGAAAACCAATATCTCTTGCTATACATGGCAGAATATGTGGAAAAAAAGTTAAAAGAACACCAAAAAAGTTAACATATTTAACTGCAGGCTGTGTAAGGCTTTAGAAACCCATTTTCCCTTTGTTAAAAAGGAGTATTAAGTCTCGGAAGGTTAATGTGAAGGCTTGTTATCCCCAAGCCAGCCCTTTCTCTTTGATGGAATCATGGTGATTGAAAAGGAGACAGCACGTTACTTAATGCTGTGCGAGCCCACCTGCCAGCCTCCACTTTCTGTGGTGGAGTCACCGCACACTGGGTGACACGGCGCCATAGGATGTGATCGTGACTCGCTGAGCCCCTGCTCACCCGGGGGGATGTTGGCGGCCATGGAAGTCTTGGCTGCCTTTCTTCATTGTGACTTAGTGAAATGTGTTGACGGGGCAGTTGTGCCTTCTTGAATAATTATGCAACAGCAAATATGCCAAAATTCTTCTTGCTGCATTTATAGCACAGCTTTACAGGGTGTTAAAAAAGCATGGCTCGCTCCCAGCTCTCGTGTTTTAAAAAGTGAATGAGTCTGATGTTTTCTGTTTCTTTCTCTGTGTGACCCTGAGCATTTTTTTCCATTCTCTCGGAGCCTCAATTTTCTCATGTATAAACTGGGGATGGTACCACTCCTCTTAATTATTTCACAGGGTTATAATAAGCACAAACAAGACAGTGATTGGAAGGTGCATTTAGGATGTACAATATTGCTTTTATTCTAAGTCACATTAATTTACATGCAACTTCCATGTTACTGAGATTGTTCCCCCTCACCTCTTGCTCTTATCAGTTAAAATAAACTGTTAGAGACAAAATTCTTATCCTTCATTGAGTGGCTACTCTCAGAAGTTGAATACAGGGTAGGAAGCTGTTTGATTTTAATTGTTTTTTAAAAAAATAATTCTGGTGGCTTTGTAGCTATATAAAAGTGATGTACCTGTTTAATTAAAACACTGACAAAACAGAAATATGCAAAAAGCAGTAAGTAACAATTATCCGTGTGCCCACCCTCATCTTCTAGTCTTTTTTCTCCATTAATGTTGATCTCAAACTTGCTGGTATCTTTAAATTCAGGGGCCTTGGGAAGTGAAAACTAGTGTGCCCAGGCTTCAGTCCTCTTCGGAATCAGTGGTTGTCAGAGTCAGATGAGGTGCTTGTGGGAGGTTGGAGACATGGCAAAGTGAGCCCTGGGATCTCTCCATTCCGTTGCCAAGAGACTTTGTGTGTCTGCTCATTTCAAAGGAGAGAGTAAGACTATTTGAAAGAAACTGAGTTAACAGGCTACAAGAAAATTGCCATCTCCTGCCTGTTCTCTCTCTGTTTCTTATGCATCTCCTGATGGATGTGCCTCCTTCGAGTTTTTGTTCCGAGGAAAGCTCTGTCTTTCATGCATGCTAGGTTTCAACTACCTCCCTTTAGCATAGTGCTTAAGATATTAATTAAAATATTAATCAGTTTATTGCACAGCTCATTGGAAATGGGACACTTAAAGGTCTTTTTTACATTTTGTGTGGTATAAATTTTATATTATAAATGTATAGAATAATATATTGACATTTTAAAAGCCCTTGGTAAGAGGTTCTGCCCTAAAATTATAAGGTTCATTTTGAAGAGAGAAACCCCAACATTTGGTTCTATTATTGTCAGAATTTTAGTTACCTAGCTTCAGATAAGAATATATAGAAAATAAAAAACTATAAGTGCACATCAGGGGAAAGGGGAGAGAAGGTGTGTGTGTGTGTGTGTGTGTGTGTGTGTGTGTGCGTGCATGTGTGTTTGTGTCTTAATGTTTTACATTTGCATGAAGGTTACCATGACTACAAAATATCTTTATCACTTAGAGAAGTATCTGTTAACCTTCGGCAGCTATCCTAACAGTAGCTATATGTCAAGATTGCCACCCTAAAATTGCATAGTACTTCAGAATTTCCCCTTTAACAGATTGCTGAGTCTGAGTTGGATGCGTTCTGTTTTGATGCAAATGGAGTTCAGAATTCATTCCTTCTTACTGTAGTCTCCAGTCCACATTTGACCCAGCTGGTTAAGACGATTCACGTCTTACATCTTAACACACAGCAAAGTGTTTAGGTTTCTGTGACTTGAAAGTGAATTAGAAATGTCTCAGTCATTTTGGCAAGTTGTAGGAAGGTATTTTTAGAAAACTTTACTTATATAATTTTGATGTCTTTTCCTTTCTTTCTTCTCCATTTAGAAAACATAGATGAGTGCACAGATGTATGGTGTTTTGGAGAGTGATTATATTTGTGTCCTTTGAATAAAAGGTTGCATATCCTAGTCTGGGAGGGACTGTCAAATGATTGCAGCAATAGTCTCTGTTTATTGGGATGTTTTATAATTTCTGGTAATCCTGATTTTTTCCAAAGTACCACCTACCTCATCAAGCACAAAAGGAGTTTGAAAATGGGCAGGTTTGCTTATTATTATTTTTTCTCCAGCAACAGAAAACACCAATATCTTCATTAAGGCAGTGTAGATATTAATACGTCTACTCAGTAAAATGTATAGAAATTGATTCTACTTCTAAGCAAGCAAGAAGGAAAAAACCTTTTGGGGTATTTTAAAATGTCCCTGGTATCTCCCCATTGTTCCTTCTAAATTACCTATTATTATTTGTATTACTCTGGAATTACTCTCATCTTTCATAATTAAAGCTCCCAGAGTTGTTTGCAGTCAGGGTGGCTTAGCTGACCACATTCCTGACATATCTGAGCTCATTGAAAAGCTCATTTCATTTGGAATTTTCTAGTGCGTGAACCTATTATACTTAAGCTTTTAAATAAATGCCTTTTAAGTCAAGATGGGTGTTGAGGATCAGAACTTTTCTTTCTGTATCTGCTTTTTCAGCCTCGATTCTAAACAGTTTGATTTTTGTGACTAATTTGATCTACTTGTGGCTATTTAGTATAAGTTTCTCTGATGATGGAAATGCAGTGTTATTCTCTTCCCCTGTGATTTTGTGAAGGACCTCCCTCCCCCATTTCCTCCTGGGGGACCCACTTTTCCTTACACAGTAGTGGTTACTAACCCTTGGGCTCTTACTAGTGATTACCAACCATTAACCCAAATGCTTCTCTTGACAGCAATTGCTTTTCAAAAGGACTAAAGCCACATTTGAACAATTCTAGCCATTATGATCTATTTTGGAAGTACACGCCAGAAGAAAGCAGGAGTTTAGAAACAGACAGCCTTGTGGTTTCTCCACAAGTGTGCACGTAAAATAACAATCCCTCAGGCACTTATCTCTCCCCTCCTAAAATGTTCCTGGATAGAATCCCAGCCTAGTTGTGAACATCATCAGAGTTGGAAGTAAGCAGAAAAGGATGGAAAATACTTATTTCTAGCTCAGAGAACAAAAAGTCCTATCTATGACTGATATCAGTGGAACTGTCCTGTGGATGAGTCCTAAGATGGGCCTGCACATGTTAGGTTTTGCTGGTTCCTAGTTCATAACAATGAGGTTGTGGACTTAAAAGAGTAGAAGAATTTAGATCATGGAGAGGGCAAGGTAGAAAGATTAGAACCAGGTTCAAGACTTTAGTAGCATCTGCTTGGTTAGGTGTGACCTTTGGAACTTCCAAAACATTGAATGCTACCCGTTTAATCAGTATGAATTCTGTGCCACTCAATTCTCCTGAAACAGAAGAAAAATACTTGTTGTTGGTCATGGTATAGAAAGGCTTATCTTATTTTAGAGTTGTAGGGTACAAGTGAAGATTTAGCACTAAATTACATGCTGGTGAAGTCTGGGCTTCTAGCTGGCCCTATAGAAAAGCCCTTAACAGAGAAGAGAAAGGAAGTCAAACAGACAAGTTGCTTTTCTTAGCTAGATCACCGATAGTTGAGCCAAATATTATAGTAGGGGGGAAAAAAAGTCACCAATCAATTGTTTCTGGAATAGAAAGGCTTCAGGTAAATATCAGCTCTCACATAAATTGTACAAAGTCAATAAAAATTGGCCTAATCATTTCAATAAACATGACATGATTTCTTTTCTCATTAAAGATTTAAGGAGCAATACTACATAAACTATAACTCTCTTCAGTGAATGAAACTGGATAAAATATGTGGAAAGCATATTTTGGCTGACTCTGGGAAGGAGATGCTGGTGTTTTGGCTTAAGTGCCAAAGAACCATATTTTTGACTTAACATTTTGATGGCGTGATTTTCAACTCGTAGCTAGCTAATTTGTTTTATTTTATTTTATTTTATTTTTGAGTTGGAGTCTCACTCTGTCGCCCAGACTGGAGTGCAGTGGCCGCTCCCAGCCACCACAGCCTCGACCTGCTGGGCTCCGGTGATCCTTCCGCCTCAGCCTTCCAAGCAGCTGGAACTACAGGCGTGCGCTACCACACCTGGCTAATTTCTTGATTTTTATTGTAGAGATGAGGTCTCGCCAAGTTGCCCAGGTGGGTCTCGAACCCGCGGTCTCAGGCAATCCACTCACCTCGGCCTCCCAAAGCGCGGGATTACAGGCTGAGCCACCGAACCCGGCCAGCTAGATAATTTCTGACCGATGACTCTTTCAGACTGGTTCCAACCCAGTGGTTTTCATCGAGTAGGTCAGCAAGTGAGGAAATGTTTAGTTCCTTTCTCTGTCTTACTTCCTCTCCCTCCCAAGTTGATGATTTGGAGAGAAGCCAAAATTGGAAAAGTCTAGCATACTAAGTGATCTGGCTGTTCTAAATTTTTCATTGTATATTCTCTAATTTTGAACCTGTCAAGTATTATCTGTCAATCATCTGCATATAGCTTGTTAAGATTACAGAGTTGTGAATGTGCACAGGAGACTGACTAAATCCTGTGATTAGAAACAAAATGTATAAGAAAAAAAGTTAAAGCATACATTTAAAAAATCTATTACTAATAAAGACCTCAATGTTTACTTTTGAAAAAAAATAGAAAATATGTGATTGGGAAAAAAATTACTTTGGAGAATGCAGCCCAATTGGAATTTATCTGATGTACATTTAATAATATAATAACAATACCGCTGCACCTGCGATGCTTAAGAACAAGAGGGATTATTAGATTTGTGCATGGAAGGTAAAATTACTGCAAAGAATTGCTCTGGGGAATATACAAGATACAGGAAATGAAATGAAATAAAATAAATACAGGGGCAAAAAACTGGTTTCTCTATATTGCTGTGTAGATTTAATTAATTGCTAATATAGCACTGAGTCATGAATTACTCAATCATTGCCATTGTTTCAATTTTGGAATTTTCCTCTTAAATACAGAATCATTAGAAAAGAAGAATAAGTCACCAGGTAGAGAACAAATTTATGAGTTTGAATGTTACCTTTTCATAGTCAGCTGTTAAATATTGAGAAATCTTGTGAAGTGCTTTTTAAATAATTTGGAAGTTTTTTGTCTTTATTTTGAGGGTAGTCTTTATTGCCTTCGAAAGTCCCATTGAAACCCAAAAAACAATCAGTAACCTTTTCAACTTTTCAGTGCTGTCTCTACATTAGTTTTTAATAGTAGGCATTTGAGAGTCTGCAGGAAAAAGTGAACAAAGCCTGGGTTTTTGACTCAAACAGAGCCAGTTCAAATTCCAGATTCAGCGTTTGCCAAAGTGTCACCCAGGGTAAGTTACAAAACTTCTCTGAGCTTTAGTTTTCTTTTATATATAGACATATGGTGAGAGTTAGTAATAATTCATTCATCTTCCATGTATTGACTACTGACACTCTACCAAGCACTGTGCCAGATGGCTCTGAATATAATCCAATCATGATAGTAATGGTAGCTAACATGTATTGAGAGCTTACTAGTTGTTGGGTATGTGCTAATCATTTCTTGTACAATATCTCATTTAAACTTTAAAACTCTATAATGCATAATGCATATAGGTATAAGCAAAAACACAAACACATTTATATCCACACAGAAATATGTGAGTAATTACTTTTCTATTATATAAATAAATAACTTGCTTTCAGGAAAGATCAGATTCCTCATCAGAGGTAGGTTTAAAATCCTTCTTTGGCTTTTCTTTTCTTTCTTCTTTTCTTATTGATCTTCAAAAGAAGAAAGGCTCTACTATTACTAGAGCAACTAGAGAAAAACCATGTCAGAACGTGATGTCATGGGGACGGAGGAGAAGCCCGAGACCTTCGCCCCTTGCAGTGTTGGAGCGTGGGCCCGTGAGGCAGTCTCTCTGGAAGGAGCAGACAGAATTGATGTGGTCTGAGTACTTGCTTGCAACTTTTAATGTAGTGCTTTGCGTCTGAGCATCGCTTCTGCTAAGGGTTCTGCCATTTGAAAGGTCATGCAAAACAAAGTTTGCCACGTATTAATTCCTAGAGAAAAGGGACGACGTAATTGCCCACAGGAAATCCCTTTATATAGTTTGAATGTCTTTATTATAAATAAGCCTCCAGCTCCTTCACTGGTAACACTCTGAATTCATCTGAATGGCCTGCTTCTCTTTCCATTCCTGTGAGAGAGGGACGTGGAATCCTCCACTGTTGACACTTGTTTGTTTTGCAGTTGTGGCAATTGTTCAAAGGGGTGGACTTCTTTGGGTGATCTTGGGCATGTAAAGCTTAATCTCATAAGAAAATCTTTAGCCAAGTCAGGTTTTTAATCGCTGTGTTAGTCATCCTACTGATTACATAAGGAACACTGTAGGAGCATTTCAAATGCCATCAGCTCTTGGCAGCAGAATGACAATGAGGATGAAGTATTAAAAGCCAGGTACTCATACAGGCAAACACGGAGAGGGGCCTCGAACTCCCTGCTCCTAAATATGCCTCTACATTAATTCTGCTCCTTGGTAAGAGAACTCACTGGAAGAAAAGCATAATTTGAATTAATTATTTGCACATATGGTGTGTTTCTGATGTCGGCTAATGCTACATTAAGGACAGACATGCTGGGCACCCATTAAATAATCAAGTAAATATTTGTATTGTTTATGATAAACTGATTCCTTCTGTGGGTATTTTCTGTGCCTTTGTAAACATTCCTTTAGTAGGCAGATTTTGTTTGTTGGGGCTTTATACCAGGCTTAAATCTGACAAAGAGTGCTGTTTAAATTCCAAATCCGACAAAGAAACCTCACACCCACTGTGGTTTTTGGAGCTAAGTGAATATTTAGTAACACTTTAATATAATAGCTGGATCATTATGGTATATTACTGAACTGAATGCTATGTTAATAACATTAATCACATGGACTCATTCTTGCCCTAGCCTGAATGTTATGAGTACTTCTATATGATTTTCACTATAATTCAATAGTAATTAGTAATAAAATTACTCCAAGCTGGCACCAAATGTTTATATTGAACCAACATGAGCGTTAGATCTCAACATATAAGTGAGCCCAACCTCCCAATAAAAGACTGGGGCTAAGGTAAGTCAGCCCAATTCTTCTTTAGCAAAATGTGTTGTCTAATTGGAACGTATACACAAGCTTTATAAGTGTTCTGAATGCAGGAGGGAGGTTGACCTTACACCATTCGCGGAAGGTCACATTGTCATAGGGAAATATGTGATAGAATAATCTCTGGACATATTTTCCTGAGTACAGTGTTTGAGAAATTCCTGGAGTGAGTCTGAGAGAGAATGATGTCAGGTTGAGGTGTTGCCTTTTAGGATCTGTACTTGGAGTTGCCTGAATATAAATTCCTAATGATTGTTAGGTCCTTATAATGGTTCTTTTTCAATGAGTTTCAGGAAACCTTGATAGTTGTTGCTTGCCTGGTATTTGAAAAGAGCTTCTGTATGTGCCTGAATGCCTCTTTTGTCTCGCAAAAGGAAGGTTATCATATGCCCTCGATCCTTTGCTTAAGTCCAAGAGTGGAAGTCAGTGGCAGTGCTTAACCGGGACTCTTGGGAAATGGAAACAAACTGTGCCTGACGATGTCGGCTAATGGAGGTTAGCATAACTGTTTGGACGAACCGACTTGCAAACAACCTCTAGACATTCCTTGGAAAGTGAGAGGCAAGGATCTCATTCATTTTCTGAAAGTGGGAAAGACGGGCAATAGATACTTTTGTTTACCTTGAGGCAACACAATTTGTAATTGACTACTTCTTGGCTGTAGAATTTAGTTTGTGGAGGACAAAAATCAAATAATTTGGTTTCCCTCTGTACCCTGCTTTAAAAAACAAACAAACAACAACAACCAAAAAAAAAAAAAACCCCAAATGGAAAACAGTAAGTGCATTTACTTCTTCTGTAACTCTAAGGGCAGATCTCTGATCGCTTAATAAATGAATCCATTCATTCATTCAATCATTCATTCAATCAGCCAGTTACTTGGTCAACAAACTGATTGCCTGTTTGGTCTTGGAAATTGTTAGGTCTTGGAAATTGTGAAGCTGAAATTGACACCAGAATCCAGAACGTTTATTTTGGGGCAGCAAAAGGAGATGGTGGGAGATATATATTCAGAAAAAGGAAGAAGGTCACTGCTAGCATCTGAAGTGGATCAACTTCAGAAACAGCAGGCATTGGGAGTGGGGACCCATGACTGGAATCTCTTAAGAGTAGGATAACAGGGACAGGGATGTGAAGAATATTCTGGATAAATTGCCAATCTGAGTGAATAGAAGTGTTGCATGGGATTTTGTATTGTTCTTATTAAAGTGTGATTATGACAGAAAACCTCGCTGAAAATGTCAGAATTGGGCAGCGGTCTGTCTTTTAGTCTTTATTCTCCATATGAGAAACTCTTCCAGATAATGGATTTGTGTTTGAGGGAACTGTTTGAATCCAAGAAAGGATCAGACTCTATGTTCTTTCTGCCTGGAGCCTCTGTTGCCTTCTTGAATTTCCAGATGCCAGAACAAGGTTTCTGTAGCTGATCATGCAATCTTTACCTACTCAACAACAAAAAGTGGGCATTAAAACAGGGGGTACAAATGCTGCTGCTTTCTTTATGTTGGAGTCCTGAATATGAGTTTCTCTTGTCATCACCTGGATCACTTGCATTTAAAAATAACACTAAATTTTTCTCTTTGATTTTTAGATTTGTTTTAAGCAGAAAAGCTAAAATGGAGGCATTCCAACAGTAGATTATCAAACTCAGGGTGTTATATACACATCCCATCTATAGAAAAGGATATATAAAGCAGTGTAGCTTGAGGGAGGGTGGGGGAGAGAGAAAGAGAGAGAGAGAGAGAGAGAGAGAGAGAGAGGAGAGAGGAAAGAGAGGAGAGAGAGAGAAAGAGAGAGAGAGTCAAAGAGAGAGCTAGAATGAATCATTTCAGTATAATAAAGCTTATGAGTTCCTTGCTAATGCTGCATTTGAAAGGAAAAAGTCTCCATTTCTGGCCTTGTTGACCCTATGGCTATAGGAGCTTTGCATTTTGGCTCTCAGTTGTAAACTGGGGAGTTGTAGGTTCTCACTGAATCCCTGATGTGCCCCACATATGCTATTTTCCGGTTCATCATTTACAGCAGATCATGCCTTTCCCTTTTCCCTACAAAGTCCTTTGGTATCTGGCCACTGCCATGTCTCTCACTCCATCCTCTTCTTGTCCCTTCTTCCTTCCGTACCCTGCCCCTCTGCTGTCATGCAGGCTTCCTTCTGCATCCTAGCCACGCTAGAGTCAGTGGTCACCTGAAAACCTCATTTAAACCTCGCCTCACAATCTGCTCTTATCTGCTTGCAACTGTCCTTATTCTCATCCACCGAGAGCTAGTGCAAGGGATGCGTCCTTCTGAGCCTTTTCTGTGCCCAAATGAGCACTAGTTAACATTGTATTGGATTCTTACCATGAACTAGACACTGTGCACCAGATGCTCCTCATCTGTATTTAAGCTGTATATAAGGTATAGATCTATCTATCCATATTTAAGCCATTGAATAGAACTGAGCATAACTATGCTATAGTTTATGCTACAGCTTATGCTACATCTAAGTGTTGCATTATCTTATAGGAGAGATGCTACTATTATTATTCCCCTTTAGAGAAGAAAGGCATCTCCTTCCTGTAAGGCAGAATCAGGTGCTGCCCCTTTGACACCCCAACTACTGTGTGTTAGCCTTCTCTCAGCTCTTCATTGATTCAGCAGATGTCCTGGAGGTCTTTGGTGAGCCAGGTACTGTTCTAAGTGCCTGTCAAACAGAGGTGCTTAACTCTGTGGCCCTGCTCTCCTGGGGCTTTTATTCTAGAGACGGGGCCAGGCGACACATACCCACAGTCATACAATGCCAGACAGTGATGGTGATGAGGGCCAGAGAGATAGATGAGCCGGATGAGGGACAGAGTGAGGCAGTGGTGATGTCTGGGCTGTGATTAAGCAGAATGTAGGATGAGAGTTCCAGGGATGAGATCAGGGATGGTGGCCATGGTGTGGAGTTTAGATTTTACTCTGCTGCCATAGGATGATTGAGTGAGTAGGGAGATCATCTGATCTGTGTTTTTAAAAAACTCATTTCTGCAGTTGTGTGGAAAACGAACTGGGGTGGGCTAAGGGTTGTGGCAGAGAGACCCACGAGGAGTCTTTTGCTTCAATCCAGGGAAGAGTTGGTGTGGCAGCTGTGAAAGAGGTGAGAAGTTGTCAGAACCTGGATGTATTTCAGTGTTGAACTGGTGACATCTCCTGATGGACTGACCATAAACTGTAAGAGTAAAAGAAGCCAGCCGGGCTCAGTGGCTCAGCCTGTAATCCTGTGCCTTTGGGAGGCTGAGGTGAGTGGATTGCCTGAGCCTGTGGGTTCGAGACCCGCCTGGGCAACTTGGCGAGACCTCATCTCTACAATAAATAAAAAAAATCAGCCGGGCGTGGTAGTGCGGGCCTGTAATTCCGGCTACTCGGAAGGCTGAGGCGAAGGATCACCGGAACCTGGCAGGTCGAGGCTGCGGTGGCCGGGAGCGGCCACTGCACTCCAGTCTGGGTGACAGTGAGAATCCAACTCAAAAAAAAAAAAAAAAAAAAAGAAGCCAAGCATTGGCCTGGCCAACAGAGAGACTGGATTTACCTTCTACTCAGATGGAAGGTGCAGGCCTTGGAGGGTGACTTAGTTTCCTAACCCCTCGGAGGGCTGCTGTAACAAGTTGCCCCAATCTTGGATGGCTTAAAACTATAGAAATTTATTGTCTCAGTTCTTTAGTCTGAAAGTCCAAAATTAAGGTGTTATCAGGGTCATGCTTTTCCTGAAGCCTCTAGGGATAATTCTTTTTTTGCTCTTCTAGTGACTGCAATCCATAGTGTTCCTTGGCTTGTAGAAGAATCTCTCCAATCTCTGCTTCTATAGTCACATGGTGTTCTTCCTGTGTCTGTGTCCAAACTTCCGTCTTCTTATAGGACACCAGTCATTGGATTAGGGCCCATCCTAGTCCAGTATGACTTTGTCTTAACTTGATTACATCTTCAAAGACCCTGTTTCCAAAAATTCACATTCAAAGGTACCAGGGATTAGGACTCGAACATATCTTTTTTGGGGGACACTACACCGGGGGAGATCAAAAATTCAATTTTGGTTAGGTTGAGTTTAAGATGCCATTAGATATCCAAGGAGAGATGACATGTGGCCAGTTGGACATAGGGGTATGGAGTCCAGGACAGGTACTGGGCTGGAGGTACAAATGGTGGAGGCATCTGTATAGAGATGGAGGTTCAGGCCACATGACTGAATGAGATCTCTAGAGAATTGTGCATGTTCTAAACTGAAGAGGGTTAAGGACTGAGTCTGGAATACTCCATGTTTAGAGATCAGGAGAGGGAGAGGAAGAAGATCTGGACAGAACTTGTTGGCTTTGCATATTTCTTTCTCATCAGGCTCTAAGCTCCTAAAGATCGGTACCCGTGGTTCTATTCCCAGCACCCAGACCTGACACTGATATACAAAGGTTCTCCATTTGTGTTTGCTAAATAAGTGGACAGTGAAATTTAAGTTTCTAAACAAAAAATAAAGGTATAGCATCAGTGTCAAGGCAACACTAACAGAAATCGGGGTGCTGGCCTGTGGCCAGCTCAAGGGTTAGTGATCGCCCCTGCTGTTCCGTACTGCCTGCCTGGGAAGGAAGATACACACATGTGGAAATGAACATGGAACGTGAGGAGAGCATCTCTTCTTTGCTGAGCTTTTCTGCGTGACCTACCTGCTAAAAAAAGGCCAAGCCACCCTCAGGCTCTGTTAATCCGAGTCCAGCATCAGGGCATGGGAGGTCATCTTCATATTGCACATTGATCTGGCCCCCTGGGGACCTTGGTTCTGAGAAATTAGGAACTGGGATGGAGAGTTTTCACAAGGCACAGATGATAGGGTGAGGGGTTTGGAAGTCAAAGCATTGCTAGTGAAGGGAGTCCATGGGAGAAGAAGCAGGATCACCAGTTTTGAATAGTTACTGTTTTATCTGGGGATTAGGGATGAGACTAGTGGTGTATTCAGGAAGGCAAAACCAAGAACAGTGGGCAGAAGTGATGCTGAGGATATTTAGCATAAGGATTTGGGTAAATTTGTGTCATGGTTCAGGGAGTTAACAAAAAGTAGTGTTTAAGAGCATGGGCTAGGAGCCAGAGGGCCTGGATCTGAATCTGGCCTCTGCTATTTACTCTGTGCCCTTGGGAAGTTACTTCACCTTCCACTGCCTCAGTAATCACATCTAAAAAATGGGAGCAATGATGGTATCTAATACAGAGGACTCTTTTATTTTTTAAATAAAAAAACACATTTATTTCTCACAGTTCCAGTGGCTGGAAAGTTAAACATCAATGTGTTGGCAGGCTTGGTTGTCTGCGAAGGGCTGCTCTCTGCTTGCAAGTTGGTACCTTGCTGCTGTATCCTCTGGAGGGCTGGCACGCTGTTCCCCCTCACATGGTGGAAGGTGGAAGAGCAATTGATCCTAACACTGTGGGAGTCTCTTTCATAAGGGCCTTAATCTCATTCTGGAGAGAGGATTCCTCATGGCCTAATCACCAGAGGACTCTTTTAAAGATTAAGTAAATTTGTATTCTGAGATCTTGGCACATGTAAGCACTATTTGTTACACAAAAAGAGCTTAGACTTTGGGGTCAGAGAGATCTGGGTTTCAATTTTGAATCTGCCACATACTAACTGCACGGCCTTGAACAGGTTACCAGCCTCAGTTTCCTCGCCTATAAAATGGAGGAAATAGCACCTCCTTGAAAGGGTTGTTGTGAGGATGAATGAGGTAACATGTATGACATCCCTGGAATATCACCTGATACACTGTGGACACTCACACACATTAGCTCTCTTCTAACAGAAAGGACACAACCATTTTTAGAGATAGCTTAAGTGATAGGCATGATGGCCATTTGACAAGCATGTAGGAGGTGCAATCAATGCATTAGAGGGTAGGTCAGAATTAATGCCTTGTATAGTCTTCAGCCCAGACTGTTTTAGCCAGTGGAGCTGCTGTAATCAAAATGGGCATGAAAAGATATAACAAAAACATAGAAAAGTCTAACTCCAATTGATTATTTGAGTGCATTGATTCAATAGTATGCCAGATAGGGGATGGAAAATTTTGGATCAGGACAAAGAGATTGTTTAATCTGGGGGATAAGAGTACGGTCTTTGGCATCAGCCAGCTTGGGTTTGGTTCCAGCTGTGCCATTTGTTGGCCATCTGGTCTTGGGTAGTTCTATATGAAGACCTCCCTCTTGCAGAAGCTGACCCCGGGTCTTGGACTTGAGCTGCAGTTGTTTATTTGGGTTCAAGAGCAAGTTCCTGCTGTAGACACCTGGAGCCCACTCCTACTGGGGAACCTCTGGATAACAGCCTAGACCTGCCTCAGCATCAACCCACGCTAAGGGAGAGGAAGCCCTAGTGTTATCCATCTCCCATGATCCTTATCCAAGGGCTGTTACTGAGATGAGGGACTTAACTCCTTTACACTTCCATGCTGCCTCATTCATGGGCCAACGTGCTCTTGTGAGAAGAGTAAGTTCTCATGCACAAAACCTCTTAACTTGCAGGGAGAAGCCAAATACCTAACCCAGGGAAGCTGGTGGGCACTAATAATATCTGCTAAGACAAGCCATTTGAACTCTAAATCTCAGCATCCTCCTCCATAAAATAGGAATAATAATAATATATGTCTCATAAGTCTTAGTGGAGATTAAGGGAGGTAATGAATGCACATTTAGCTGGGACTGCTTGGTCTGTGGAAAGCCAGCAAGGGTAACTATTACTGTGATAAAAGAGAATGATATGAACAAAGAGATTGTACCCTCCAAAGAATGGTATCCAGAGACACTCTTCGGGAAATAAATTATTAGAGGGAGTTTGTGTCCATTTAATTTGCTTGGAGAAGTGCCCATAATAGTCTTATACACTTGGTCACTTAAAAGAATTATGTGTGGCTGACACATTGAAGTCACATTTATCCACTCAGACAGAAGGTTCGTCTTGAGTATAGAGTCTATAATTTACTTACAGGTGTATATAGTGGGATAACTCAGGTTAATGTCCGTGAACAGAGACTAACAATTAGCAAGTTAATTAGGGTCCTGATTTTAGCAGCGGAGGATAATCATTTATTAGCTTAGGTCAGACCCTGGGCCTTCCCGTGAAGTGACTTTCTATGAAAATATTGACTGAAAGGGAATCCCTGCAGCATCCCCTGTGCAATTCACACATGCTTGGTAAACTCATTATCTCTTATAGAGGTACTAGTGGGGACTACAATAAGTTTAGGAGGCTTGGCTTCAGCTAGCCTGTTGTAAGTTGGTGCCCAAAATATAAATAGGATTCTGATAAAACAAGTCGAATATCCAACCCCCCCCGCCCAACATCCTTCTGTGTGTCACTCCGCTGGTGTGTGCTGGCTCTTTGCTCTTTTCCAGCCAATAATCTCAGATAAATGAACGTCATCATTTAAATGGAGACATTTGTTGAAAACAACAACAACAAAGTGTATCGTTGTGCCTCGGGGCTAAAAAGCATCAGGAAGCGGTAAGCTTTTCTGTTTTCTTGCTTTTCACAGCGACAGCCATTGACCCACACCCGGGATTCTGTAGCAGGGGCTGGAGATTATAAATCCAATTTAGAGAAGGGGAGAGGGCATGGATTGAAGGGGCATCTTGCAATGAAGAAGATGGGAGCGCAGTCCCTCTTTTTGACGATAAAAGGCGTGGAACTTGTTGTGTCTGTGTTGTCTTCTCTTCCCAGCCTTTTTTTCCTTTTTTTCTGGCACTGGTGCCTGCTTAGCTTGGGTGGAAAGTTGCTTAGCATGTCCCTTGACTAATAAGGTGGATACTTGGCCATGCCTCATAAGCTATAGAAAGGATGATGGACAAGGCTTTTAAAATCTGCTTGGCTCCTGTTTCCTACCCCATCCGTCATGAATTGTAAGCATGTGTTGTTTCTGTTTGTAAATTCGTAGCAGGGATGAGGTCATGATAGATGTAGCTTTGGGAAGTCACTTCGGTTTTCTGATGGGAGCTGATCCTGAACTTTAAAAACATCCCTGGCCTCTCTTTGTATGTGAGGGGGCAGATTATCTAAACTTTCCCCCCCTTGTTTTGGTTTAATCTTAATTTGCCAAAGAACTTGCTTAATATTGAAAGTCCTGATCAACAACAATGGAGTGGTTTTGGATTATGTGTATCACAGTTTTCTCTTAATACGATTCTTGAACCAAATTTCAGTTAATAAAATAAAGCTAGACCAGGCACAGTGGTTTATGCCTGTATTCCCAGCACTTTGGGAGGCCAAGGCAGGAGGAAGGCTTGAGTGAAGGGTTCGAGATCAGCCTGAGCAATATAGCGAAAACTTGTCTCTATAAAAACTAAAAATAAAAAAATTTAGCTGGGCGTGGTGCTGCATGTTCATAGCCCCAGCTACTAGGGAGGATGAGGCAGAAGGTTCACCCAGGAGGTTGAGGCTGTGGTGAGCTGTAATTATGCCACTGCACAATTGCCTGGGTGACAGAGTGAGACCCTGACTCAAAAAACAAAACAAAACAAAATAAGCAAACCAAAAAAACCTAAATGGTGGAACTACTCAAAAAATTATTTTCAATGGCTCAGATTCCAACATTCTAGGTGCAAATTGGTGGACATTTATGAATCATTAATGTTCAACAAGTACTTTTGTGTGATAGGCAAATTAATATTCTTCCCTTCTTAAAAATGTCTATTCTGATCCCCAGAGGCTGTGAATGTTACCTTACATGGCAGAAGGGACTTTGCAGATACGATTAAGGTTATAGACCTTGAGATGGGGAGATTATCTTGGATTATCCAGGTGGGCCCAATGTAATCACATGAGTCCTTAATATCAGAGCGTGTTTCCTAGTTGTGGTTTGAGAGAGATGGAAGCATGGGAAAGCTTTGATGCCCCATGGCTCTTTCTGAGATGTAGGGGACTGTGTATAAGGGACTGAATTCAACCAACAGCCTTAATGAGTGAGGAAACAATCCTCCCCTACAGCCTCCAGGACGGAATTCAGCTCTACCTTGACTTGAGCCTGGTGAGAACTGTGTCAGACTTCTGACCCACAGAACTGTAGGATAATAAATTTATATTGGTTTAAGCCACAAAGCGTGTGATAATTTGTCTCCGTAGCAATAGAAAACCAATACATTGCAGTTTCTGTGGTCTAGAGTTTTGCTAATGCTAAAATGGCTTCTGAACCTACCGTGTGTGCCCTGCAATCAAGTAGGGCTGTACCATTTCCCATCAAAATCACAAGCTCTGACTCTGGTCTGTTTCAAAGAATTCCTGTCTGTGATCCTGGGTTGCTGGAATGTCAGAAGACTTGGATGATGGAGAACCAAGAAGAGATGGATGAATATAAACAATGCATCCCTGTGTTCCTGACTGTGCTGATGTTCGTTATCATACTTAACCCTCAAAACAGTCTGTAGGGTAGATATTTTGCAGATGGTTGTGAGACATTAATTTACTTTCCCAAGCTTACAGAAGAGTTTGAATATGTTCTTTCTTCTGTGACCCACTCTTGGATCCTTTCTAGCAAGCCTTAGGAATCAGGAAATCGAAAGTTGAGTGGTCAAGTCTTTCACTATAGAAAACATGAAAGAATCACTTGCCAATCTCTCCTTGCTATTTCTTCAGTTGATAAAACATTGGTGAAGATGGAAAACATTGTCCCTGTCTTTTTCCCCCCAAGACCCACAGTGGGCGGGCAGGGACCCAGAAGAGACGGCTCATCTCTCTGTCTCCACTTCAGTTCCCTCTATGCATGGCTTCCCTGATTACTAATCAGCAATGCTTTGTGGCTTGCAGAATAAGCCCCTAGTTTGTTAGTAAAGGAATCAGGTTGGTATTTAAGACGAGAGAGGATTTGAAAAAAAAAAGATTGATTATTTAAAAGGGTCACTTGGGACTGGCTTTGCAGATCCTACTGCATTAAGCCAGATTTTGGTTCGATGGCTGGCAATGCAGGTTGGATTAGATGGATGCAACATGCCTCTGAAATCCCACAATCCACTGCCAGCAGTTCAGTAGTCCTACATGTCACCCAGAGAGAACGTCGGCTATCCTTTAACGAACCTCAGCCCCTGGTGCCATAGGAGGGAGATGGGCTTCTTTGAATTCAGTCGTGATACTTACCAGGAGATGGGATTTGTCTAATAGAAGAACTTAAAGCACTCACCCCACAGCATGAAGTTCCGTGAGGACAGGAAAAAGCAGATAAAGGGCTACCTGCATGTAAGGAGCGTTCAGCCTAGAGGGAGAGGGAAGACTGATGACAATAATGAGCAGGTTTTTGTTAACGACAATCCTGTGCTCCGTAAGTGAAGAGGACACTCTCAGACCACATGGGCACATGCCTGAGTTTGGGGCAGGCAGTCTGATGGTTTGCAATGTATATGCCCATGAGTCAGTTTGGGATGCCTTGACAGCTCCAGTCTCTTCTCCAGCTTGAAAACCAAGTCCTCAGACCTTGTATAGGCCTTGATGGCTGGACTCAGTGTTTAAGGTCCCTGTGGCCAGTTGGACCCTACCCCTGAGATGTGGGGTGAACTGGGCACCCTCTGGGTACCCCTCAACCGTGGGATGTTGAATAATAGCTCACTCATTAGCTCTTCTGAATCTCCTCCCCTGGAGTTGGATAGAGCTTCTAGAACATTCTTTCCTGCCAACTGTTAAGTTCTACCTCTTCATGTTGGCCGTTTCTATCCTAGCTGCACTCACCTGGCCTCTGACAGGTGCTGGTGCCTTCTATCTGTGTTTTCTGTGGGAGTGATGTCTTTATGCTATTTGCCGTAGCTTGCGCCTTGTTCTTCAGACTCCAAGTCCTCTCTCCCTTCCCATCTCTGTATTTGGGTCAGTTTTCATTCCCTTCATATCCCTCCTATCCCAGGCTTCTCCTAGCCTCTCGCCTCCCACTTGCTGGTGGTCATGTCTGTTCGCTGTATAGTTAAAGTCCCAGCATGCCTCTTTTGGGAGTTGGAATAGCAACAGAATGGACCCCAAATCAGTCCCTGGGGTGCCGCCTTGATCTACGCCCATCAGGTTTTTCACTCTTCTTTGAGGCTTTCGCTGTGACCCTAGAACCCAATGAACAGAGTACCCAGCTCTGCAACTTTTCACAGAAACTGCCACACAGGATGGAATTAAAATTCTTACTGAAATAAAAAAAGCAAAACCTTTCTCTTCTTTGTTGACTACAGGAGTCCTTTTTTAGAAGCCCATATTAAAAAGAAAGAAAGAAAGAAAGAAACCTGTGAGTTTTAGGTTAGATAATAGTGTCAGAGTACACTATGCCCCAAATCAGGATGCTATATGTTTTCTGTACTATAAAATCTTTTCCACCCCTCAGCTCTTAAAAAATTTTAAATATTTAAGACTAAACACTTCTCACATTGGATAGTTAAGTGTCTTTTTGGGAAAGGTCATATCTGGGTTTATTTTTATTTTTGTGAACTGTTTTTTTTTTTTAGATGGACTCCTATAACATGCATTGTAATGGTTTTTACAAGCACCCCGCTTCAAGCAAAACATCTGTAGTCAAAATATGTTTTAAACACTACTCTCAACATATCACTTCTCTGCTCAGAAGTTTTGAGTTGTTTCCTAGTTGCTTTTTTCCTCTCATCTAAATTTTAGCATCTGATCTTCCAGGTCTTCCTGTACCGATCCCACCTGCCCTTTCTTTTTCCAACAAGTTTTTTATTGTCCTCTCTGCACATTCTGCTTGTAGTGAGTGAGAGGCTATGTTCTAGTTAGTGATGAAGACCCCGAAGCCAGAGCTCCTGGGTTTAGATTGTGTGTGTTTGTTGTGTGATTTTGGCAAACTGCACAGTCTGTCTGTCTCAGTTTCATCTTGTAGGTTGGAAATGAGGACTAAACATATTCTTACATGTGAAATGCTTTCTGGGACACAATAAGCGTTCAGTAAGTGTGAGCAATTACAACACTCCCTCGTGAGGGGATTAGTCATTTGGATAAGGGAAATATTTATGTCCTGTTCTTTCTTTTCTCCATGGTGCATGTGTTCTTACACTAGGTTTAACCTAAAATCTACATACCATTTGGAACATTAAAAAAATTCTTTTTCAGATGCTATTTGTGGTAGCATACCTAACCACAGGGCAGCTTTTTCAGTTCAGAATGTACCAACTGAGGAACTTTCTTGAAAGTAGAACACACACCAAATTTCTACCTACCCTTAGCCCTCACCGTCTGCCTATGCATACGAGGTATTACCTTTAACCCAGAAAGTCAAATATGTTTTAGGTTTGGATCACTGTCATAATCCGTATGTGCAGCTATAACAAAGTATCACAGACTGTGTAATTTACAAATAATAGAAATTTATTTCTTATAGTTCTGGGGGCTGGAAAGTCTAAGATCAAGATGCCAGCAGGTTTGGTGTTTAGTGAAACCTCACTCTCTGCTTCAAGATGATACTGTGGTCCCTCTGGGAGGAACAAACGCTGTGTCCTCAAGTGGCCACAGAGATGGAAGAGCAGAAAGGAATTCGCCCCTAAAGTCCTTTTATAAGGCACTAATCTTGTCCATGAGGACTGAGTCCCCTTGACTCCACCACTTAATACTTTTGTATGAGGGATTGAGTTTCAATGTGAATTTTAGAGGGGATGAAACAGGTCATAGCAATCACTTTTCCTGAATGTATTGCCATGTCATTGACACTAGCTTGGGAAGTGTGGATGTAGGGTAATTCATCTATGAACAAGGGTTTGGTCTGAATCAGGAGACTGTAGCAGCAGAGTGTTTTAGTGGTGGTTTTTGCTATTTTGAAGCTTTCTATTCTGGTTCTCTGGCCCCCTTCCTCCAAATAAATCCCACAAGCCAATTGACCTTCAGAGCTTAGTTTGAAACTCATTAAGAACATCATAAAATGAGAATGCCACAGTGGGTCAGATTTCTAGTCTCTCTAGCCCAGTTTTCTGTCACCAATATTGGAGGAAGGGTTGTCTTGTGGGAAAACATGACAGAGATCTACTATAAAATTATTTTCCGGCAGTCAGGGGCTTACCCTATCAGCTAACAAAGCAAGGCATCCCAGTGGAGCAAACTGGGTTGGATGCCCAAAATAGAGCTCAAAGGAGATGCCAAAGGCTCAAGGTCAGAGTCTGCAGGGTTTTTTAATTGTTCTGAAACTCAGTTTAATTGAAAGAAAGCAGTTTTGTTTGTAATCACTTTACCCATTTGCTGTAACGAACAGTCCTTTAAATTTTACCATTCCCTAATGAAGAAAATACATTTTGCATCATGAATTTCAGTCTTGGGACTATAGGAATGACTTATATATTATGTGGTAGCCATGATATATATCTCTTCCTGAAAGGGAAATCAATGGGATTCTTATTTAAATATTTTAGTTGAGGGAGGCAGGATAGTATAATAGATAAAACATTCTAGGGATAAAATATTTGGTAATTATCAGCAACATGATCCTGAGCAAGTTCCCTGACCTCTGTTAGCCTCGGTTTTCTAATTTGTAATTGGAGACAAAAATAATGAAAATGACATGCAAACACATGCACATGCACACTCACAAGCATCTATGCATATAGTTCTTGCAGACTTTTTTGGAAATTTCAATGAGCCAATGCATGCAAAGTGCTTTGGATACTACCTGGACCATACTAAGGACTCAATAAATGTTCAGTCAATAAGTGTCCATCCGGTACCTGTTTATTTCATGCATGCGAAAGGAACAAGGGCCTCAAAATGAGTAATAAATTCTCTTCCTTTAAGAATCTTACAATAAGGATTCAAGATGTGGGAAGTCTGCGACTCTCAGCCTTAAAAGAGGAAACAAGTTGGATGTGGGTTTGTTGCCTGTGGGGGGGAGATGATGGAGATATCTTCAAAATGGCGGCAAGACCCTCCATGATCTGGCTCCTACCACCATGAAGAGTCTCGTCTTTGGCTGCTTCTCTCCTTGCTCATGGAACTCCACTACACTGACCATGTGTGTTCCCTCAACAACCAGTTAATAGATATTTAGTGAGCATTTTCTGTGAGCAAAACACTGTTCCATGTGTTGGGGTGAACAAAAAACACTGGGACCCTGCTTTCATGAAACGCGTGTGCTGCCAATATCTCAAACAGGCTGAACTCTTTCTTACCTCAAGGCCCTTAATCACGTCTTCTCTGCTTAGAGTGTTCTTTGGATGCGTTCTTTATGCTAACCTCCATCTATCCTTCATGTCTTAATTTTTTTCTTCCTCAGACGAGCCTTGCTCGCCTCCTATCCTGAACCTGATCTAAATTAAATCCTGCTGTCATCCTTTCTCAAAGTTTCCTTGACTTTTATTTCAAAACATTTCTCATGGTTCATTTGTATCATTGTTTGTTGACTGCCTCATTCACTAGACCTGTAAGCTCCATGAATCACAGACTGTGATGATTTTGCTTTTTGTTTTACCCACTGCATCTAGGACTTAGCTGACCCCCAAGAGGTTCTTAAAATACATGTGCTGATTTAATCAAAGGATCGACTTAGTATTGAAGTATATTTTCATTTTACAAGCACTGATGGAAAATTTGTGCAGATTTTTAGTGGCGATAATACATTCAGATCAGTTGGTTTATTTTTGTTCTGCCAGCTCATTATATATATATGTCTATGGATATATAATTTTTTAATTGCTAAAGTATGATTTTGAGGAGCTATTCTTTATATTTGAAAAGCTTCCAGACAGTTTTTTTCCCTCCCTGCCCATAGGATTAGCTTTTAGAGTGATATTTCTCGGGATTTTGTCGTGTTCTTTAATCTTTATAATAGCACTGGTCACTCAGAATGAAAGTCCTTGGGTGTTTCAGAGCTCATTCTTCAGATGGAAAATGTAAATCCGCTTTCTTGATCGCCAGTGCCGTCAGTGTAAACCCAAATCTCTGAACATAACTTTTTGAAAAAAATGAGGGAATGAATAGTTCACTAAACAAATGTTACCCACTTGTTTGCCTGTGGGAATGGGGGATAGGCAGGGAGTAGGGTGGTCGTGGGGTTTAAATGTGTCTAGCAGATCGTGGCTTGAAGTGTTGTTCAAACAGAAGTCTCTTTTTGGGGGGCCAAGTTGACCAAACAGCCCACGGCGTTCCCATCCTTTTGAAAAGTGTTAGTTTCAAGTTTCAGTACTGCTATGAACAAAAATCTGCCATCACGGCAAATGATACTGTTGGACGTGGACAGAAACCCCATAAAATTGTATGGGTGATATTAATTTAGTCACCTACGGCTTAATAGTCATTTTATGGACATTAAAAAAAAGTTTTGTAGCCATAATGTTTTATCTATCTTTATGGTCTCTTATGCTGTGTTTAATCAGTGTAATTATGGGAGAAGATAATTAAATAGAGTACTATATAGTTCTTAAGATTTTAATGCTGTTATTACTAATTTAACCACAAAAAGGACATATAAAATCTAAGCCATTGCAAATCTTAAAGAGAAATAGCCAGCCAGAATTTTCGATAAGCAGCTTAAATAATAGAGGTGAAGTTGTGCCTTCTTTTTTGTCAGTTGATTTATGTCATTTAACACAGTTTTTTATTTATAACTGGGATGGAAAATCAAGAGGAGATGAATATTTGTACTATTCTTTAAACAAAGTGAGATCTCTCTCTAGTTCAAAATGATTGTATTAGAAATAGCCCGGTGCCTCAAAAGGCTATTCAGAACTACAATTTCAAAACTGACATTATACATGCAATATATTTTATTGTTTATATGTATGCAATACACATTAGTTGCATTATTTTTTTCTGGGCATAAATAAATCTAAATTTTTATTTTTAAAAGGACAAAAGTAGGCATTGCCAAAGAATTGATTAATGTATTTTGAACCATCTTGCTTTAGGAAAGCAACACTGAGCTCCCATTTGCTGGTGTGAAAGCACACATTTTACAGCAGGTCCAACCATAATTGGAGGTGCTCAACAGGCTGTGTGGATCACCATAGTGAAGCAGGCATTTAATTGAGTTGAGGGAACAACTAGGATTTAGATTAGAGAAAGTAGGGTAGAGGGTGTGGACCAGTATGAGCAAGGGTGAAAAGGCTTAACATCTTCAGGAAAACTAATCTTGTTGGCCATACCTATGTAATAGGAAGTAAGTTAGGAGAAGAAAAAAAAAATGGGTCAGATTGTGGAATGATTAAAGCATTATGCAAAAAACACGAAACCAACCTAGGTACCCATCAATGGTGGGCTGGATAATAAAAATGTGGTACATATACACTATGGAATTTGACACAGCCATAAAAAATAAATATGATGAAGTGCAAAACTCATCATCACACAGTATACCCATGTAACAAACCTGCAAAAGTACTCCTTGAATCTAAAATTAAAAAAAATTAAAAAATCATGCAAAGAGTACTGAATTGAATACAATGAACTATTATTCAGCCTTAAAAAGGCATGGAATTCTGGTGTATGTACAACATGGATGATCCTTGGAGACATTATGCTAAGTGTAATAAATCAGACAGAAAAAAGGACAAATAATGTATGATTCTACTTGCAGGAGGGACCTGGTCAAATTCATGGTAACAGAAGGTAGAATGGAGGTTACCAGGGGGTGATGACAGGGTGGAATCAGGAGTTATTTTTAAGTGGGTACCAAATAGTGGTGATGGTTGCACAGCAGTGTGAATGGACTTAATGCTACTGAACTATATACTTAAAAATGGTGAAAATGGCTAATTGTATGTTGTGCATATTTTACCTGAATAAGAAAGATTTGAAAAAGTACTGGACTAAATTTTATAAACAATAGGCAGGCACTGAAGATTCCTGTGGAAGTGAGGGTAAGATCCTAGTGAGATATTAGGAATGAAGCCACTTTTAGCTTTGTGCTTTTGTTAGCAAGCTACGTTTAAGGTCATCTTTGTTGCTACCACATGGGAAGATGAGTCTTCAGTCTATAATTTTATGATAACATGAACAGGATTGATAGATGGGAGTTTCTCATGGAGAATGTAGAGATTGGAATGGGAGCGTCGAAGAATGTCTTGAAGCCGGAGTTGGTGTCCCATACTGGAAAGACTTCTTGGCAACCCCAAGGAAATTCTGATTTGTTTGGGGAAACTTGAGTTGGATGAAGCACCGAGCCTTAATGTTGAAAGTTATCAGCCTGGAATTAATGAAAAATGTGAGACTAGATCCTTCGGTTTTAGAGTAGTTTTGTGCACTGAATTGATGTTGTGTTCTTTTTCATTCTCCAGCAAATATATTTTCATTGTGTGCTCCAAGGAAGTGATTAAAAAACATCATTAACATACTTCTTTTTCTTTCTTCTTCATTGGAAGAGGCCACAAGTGTCTGCTTTTTCAATTTGAACCAAACCTTTGCTTTTGTATTCTAATAGCAACTCTAAATGCTGTCTGTGTGGTTCAGTGGCTTGCAGGGTTTTACACGGTGAGAATTACAAAGGGGCTCACAAATCATCATTTCTGATCTCCCGGGTTTAGAGATAGAGAAGTCAGAGCCCAGGGAGTCATCGTTGGACCCGTTTATAATTTCATCAGTTTCCTAGCAGCTAAAACAAATGTTACAGTCAAATGGCAAGGCTAGGCAGGGAGAAGCATGTGAGGGTCACCACACTGAAGAAAAAAGGCAAGTTCACACTGGGTGATGAGGAGTGGAAAAGAATGAAGCTGCCTTTTGCAGGACAGAACAAGAGAGGTCGCCTAGGGGGAGGTAGGTTTGAGAGGGGCAGCGCCTCTCTTTGTCATTACAGGTAGAAAGGAGTCAGCGCTCAGGTCTAGGGGTGGCTTTATTTGGTTTGGTGGAGCCTGGAGGAGTTCGATGGGGAGTTTCGAATTTACATCTGGGATTACATTTAGCTTCACCCTTTCTCAGTCTCTCAATCTCAGTTTTCTTATTTGTGAAAATATCTCCTTCACAGAAGTATTCTGAGTGAGGATAAACGAGGCAATGCTTGCAAGTGCAGTGGAAAGAGTAATTATTATTCTATCACTGGGGGCTGGCCAGGCACCACCCCGCTGAGAGGTCTTTCTGCCTCCCTGTGTTCCCCCACCCTTGGAAGCTTCTTTTCTAGGAGCACCTGGAGCACTCCGGGCCTACCTCTCGTGTCTCCTGGTGCCATGACTCACCTCCACATCTGTCTGCCCCACGACATCACGGTTCATAGCTGGTAAGGGACGATATTCTGTTCATCTTCGTATCTGCGCCTCTGGCACAGGCCTGGCAGATAGTTGTTCGGCAGTCGGTTGAATGAATGAATAAGAGAATGGCCCATTTTGCAAAAAAAGTGAAACAAAACTAAGAGGGACATCAACTGGTGACCTTCTGTAGGTGGCATGGAGAGGCAGAGGAGATTTTTCTGCCTTTTTCACAAATAACAAATCAGGAGGTGATTGTTTGCTTTATAGCACTTCTTTATAACATTTATAAAAAAGATTATTTGCTTGATAAGGGATTTGGATAGAGCATGAACTTTTTGGAACACAATTTAAAGAACCTTCAAAATGTTTATTACCTTTGGTCTACCCATTTTACTTTTGGAATCATTTCCTAAGAAAATAATTGAGAATTACAGAGAGAAATTTTTGCACAAAGTTATCCATGGCAGCATTATTTATAATAGCAAAAACTGAAAAAAACAAAGCCAACTATCTACAAAAATAATATTTTGAAACATTGTCATTAAAATTGATATGGATGAGAATGTAATAACACGGACAATGCATGTTATGTATGTAAAGTTAGTAATATTCAAATAGTGGTACTTGTTAAAATACAGGAATCAAACACATGCACATTTAACAGTAATTTCTTCCATACTGCAATGAGAATGGATGATTTATGTCTTCTTAATTATTTTCTGTGTTTTCAAAAATATTTATTACTTTTATAATAAGAAAAAAAATCTGAAAAAAATTCAGTTTCCACAATTCATTTAAAATTAGATACCGGGTGGAATTTTCAGTGTGCATTTCAGAATGAAATATCCTAGTTTGAGGTGCATCTTCACCATCCCTGTCTTTTTCTGGCAGCCGAAGAAACCAATAGATCAGCATGTCTAAGTGACAGGATGACACAAAGCTCTTACCAACAGGGATGTGAAAACTCTGCTTCTCTGCTATCTCTTCTTAGAACCAGACACAGAATACAAGGGAGAAGGTGCTCAGGAGATGAAGGAGAAGCATTCTTAAAGAAAGGCAACAGAAAGAGAAATTGAGAGAAACAATGAGAAAAACAAAAAAAATAGGGAGCATAGAGAGATAGAAACAGGAAGAAATAAGAAGAAATAGAAGAGAAAGACAACGGTTGTTTGTTGGGGGTGGGGGGTGGGTTGTAAAGAAAGCCCTCAATTAGTTCTTTTTATTGCTCTGGGTCTTTATTCTATTCTGAATAATAAATCAATGGGTGCTTTAATTTTATTTATTTTTATTTAGAAATTGTAACATTAGGCAATAAATAAGTGGGCATATCCACCTGACTTCTGTCTCTAGGAAGCATTTGTATTTCAAATCGCAAGCAAGACCAATTTTTTCCTCCCATGTGTCTCTGTCACCTTGGGCAAGCTGGTTCGTACGGTGCTGGGACCTCGATTCTGGGTGATGGACTGTCGTGGGATTGTTGTCTGCACACAAACACTTTGTTTTCCTGAATAAAGAATCCTCCACAATGTACCCTGGCGCTTTTAGCTGAGGGCTGAAGGATAGGATTCTGAAATGAATTCCATATTTTATTCTGAGACTCTGCAGGGGTGGCTTTGAAGGATCACTCTTTCCTACTATGAACAAATCCATAAAATGGGAACACCTTGCTGACACTGGCCATCTACTGGCATTTATAAAGACAGCCGGCATCAGTGAAAGGAACTTGGTGGGGGAGGGAAGACAAAAAGGAGAGAAGGAAAGAAGCAAGGAAGTTTAGTGTAGTGGAAAGAATATTGATTTTGGCATCAAGCACCTGTGGGTTGGGGCTGCGTCTGCATTTTTTTTTTTTTTGAGTCGGAGTCTCACTCTGTCTCCCAGGCTGGAGTGCAGTGGCACACTCACGGTCATCACTGCCTCTACCTGCTGGGCTCAGGCGAACCTTCTGCCTCAGCCTTCCAAGTAGCTGGAACTACAGGCTCATGCCACCATGTCTGGCTAATTTTTTGATTTATTGGAGAGATGAGGTCTCACCAAGTTGTCCTGGCTGGTCTTGAATCCCTGGACTCAGGCATCCTCTCGCCTTGGCCTCCCAAAGTGCTGGGATTACAGGCTTGAGCCACCGCACCCAGCCCCTGGGTTGGCATCTTAACTCCACCTCTCATCTACTTCCCCGAGGACCTGATAAACATCACCTAACTTCTATGAGTCTCAAGTTTTCCATACAAATGAAGACGGCCATGCCTAATTCAGAGGTTATTATGAAGGCTAACTGACATACTATGTGCAAACGCCTAACACATGCCATGTGCTCATTTATGTGAATCCCTGCTCCATTTATTGACTGCCTACCTTATGCCAAGAATTATGCTAAGTGATTTCCAGGGCCCCTGCCTAGTAATTTAGACAGACAACTCCCATTATTTCCTCCGAATGCAATAAAGTTGTTTTGAGTATATCCTGATAAGTAATTGCTTCCCTTAATGATACTCTAGTGGAATACAATATGGAAACCTCTAAAGGTTCTTATTCTTGAAACTAATTTTTAAGTACAAGTGCTTACAATTAGTCTTGCCTCGGCGTGATTTGTAGCATACCAAAAAGCCCTGGGTTTCTAAATATAGAAATCAAAATACTTTGAATTCTCTGAAAGCCAAATCAGAAAACTTTACACAAAAAGAGATGCTTGCACCATAACTCGGTATCATGTCATAGGGAACATTTTCTATTAAGATAACAAGCATCTTTGAAAGAGAAATGTCCAATCTGTCAATTACAACACCCCACCTTCGCCTCCTTCCTCTCCCCCCTTACAGCACATAAGGAAATTTCTTAGGAAAACAGACCCAGTCATTAAAAAACAAACACACACAAAGCAAATCTATGGGTGATAGTGTTGGACGGGTGGGATAGAGTAACTTGCCAAGATGGTGGTTAAAAATTCCCCATGCAAATAAAAAAATGACAAACACAAGCACGTGCGAAGTGAGATTCCTGGAACTCTACCTTACGGATTAGGTAGCAGTCTTTGCTATATAGTTATTCTCTGGCATGTCGAGCTCTGTGATTGAGGAGCTTTCAGGGGTTGCGTCTGCATTTAGCTTTGCAGCGCTTAGACATCATGTCTTTTCATCCTCACACGATATCTGAATGAGGGACTCGTGGCAACGCACTGGGTACCAGGTCCACCATCGGGAGAGAGAGGCCCTGCCAGAAGTCCAAGCTTTATCTGCATGCAGCTTACTTATGTAATGAATCCTCACTTGTACCCCACAACTCTAAAATAATTTTTAAAAAATTTATATATCTGACAATATTTTTTCAATAAGTGAAAAAAATGGACCACAGAAAAGCTAAATTGACTTCCTGAAGGTTTTAGTGATTTGGTTAATTACCAAGTTGACATTAGAGACAAGCTTATTCTTTGGGCTTCAGTTTCCTCATCTGTAAAATGGGTGTAATAAGCTGGGCTCAGTGGCTCAGCCTGTAATCCCGCGCCTTGGGAGGCTAAGGTGAGTGGATTGCCTGAGCCCGCGGGTTCGAGACCTGTCTGGGCGACTTGGCGAGACCTCATCTCTACAATAAATCAAAAAATTAGCCAGGTGTGGTAGCACACGCCTGTAGTTCCAGCTACTTGGAAGGCTGAGGCGGAAGGATTGCCGGAGCCCAGCAAGGCTGGGTGGCTGGGAGCAGCCACTGCACTCCAGTCTGGGCGATGGAGTGAGACTCCAACTCAAAAAAAAAAAAAATGGGTGTAATAGTATTTACTTCACAAGATTGCTGGGGAGAATCAAAGGAGTTAATGTATGAACAGGTGAAGTACTTGGTTCCCAAGTGACCCCCAGACATCAGTGTCAGCACCACTGGGAAGTTGTTAGAGATGCAAAATCCCAGGCAGCACCCCAGACCTCCTGAACGAGACACTGTGATTTTTTTGGTTTTTGGTTTTTTTGAGTTAGAGTCTCACTCTGTCACCCAGGCAGGATGCTCATGGCCACCACAGCCTCGACCTGCTAGACTCAGATGATCCTTCTGCCTCAGCCTTCCAAGTAGCAGGAACTGCAGGCTCACATCACCATGCACAGCTAATTTTTTTTGACTTATTGTGGAGATGAGGTCTCACCAAGTCACCCAGGCTGGTCTTGAATCCCTGGACTCAGGCAACCTCTCACCTCGGCCTCCCAAGGGATTACAGGCTTGAGCCACTGTGCCCGGCCAGAGACACTGTGTTTTAACAAGGCCTCCAGGTGTTTCTGATGCTTCCCTAAATCTGAGAACCATTAGGCTAATTTCCTTTTCACTGTCTTCTGGTGACTCTTTCATAGGCCTGGTGGTCTTCAGCTCTATAATATAAGCCATGGACCAGAGGATCCAAAATTTGCTTTTTGTTTTGCTACCCAGGCTAGGGTACAGTGACATGATCATGGTTACCACAGCCTCCACCTGTTGGGCTCAGGTGATCCTTCTGTCTCAGCCTCCAAGTAGCTGAGACTACAAGCACACACCACTACACCCAGTTAAGTCTTTTATGTAATGTAGAGACAAGGTCTTGGCAAGTTGCTCAGGCTGATCTTGAACTCCTGGGGCCAGGCAATCCTCTTGCCTCAGCTTCTCAAAGTGCTGGGATTATAGGTGTGAGCCACCTCACCTGGCTGTTTTGCTATTTCTTACTCTCTGCCTCTAGTAAGACTGAAAAGCTCTCTGTACCATGGGATCCTTATCTGAAAAATGGGGGGAACAGGATACAAATATTGGTGAAGAATTTGAAAATGATTAGGAAAAAATTTGCCGATGGGATACTTGGAACAAACATGTAATAGTCATTTGTGAATGCATCACAAAACTTAGTAAAAATATATGGATTATTTTAAAATTTCAAATGTGTATTCATGTTTGAAATGTCAAAAAGGGGAAGATAGAACATGTCAATTCACTTATATCCCTACCACACTTTAACTCTTTAAAGTATTTACTCATGTATTACTTCGTTTTAGATTCTTGATGAACATTCCAGGTTGGTAAAAAGACAAGGGGACAGGTGATGAAACTGAAGCTCAGTGAAGCTGAGCACATTTTTGAAATACATACTTTGGAAAACGAATGTTGAGTGTTACGTCTACTAATTACCCCAGCCTATGGTTTTTCCTATCTAGACTTTCCTGCTTGCACATGGTATATTTTAGGGAGCATCGATGTTCATTTATATTTTCATTTTGCTTTGTGCCAATTAGTTGTGAGTTTTACAACTTTTTAGCTATTTTTTTTTGTAAGTTTCACATATGCAAAATAAGAGACGTGCTCTGGGTTCTTGTATATATTGAGATGATAAGTGATAAGTAATAAGACACAAAGCAAAAGTGTTTCATTCATTCAATAAATGTTGATTAAAGGTTTATTCTGTTCCAGATACTGGGTTGAATTTCTGTGTTTAACCAGAGTGAGCAAAACAAACCTCCACTGGATTTATTTTCTCATTTCATCACCTCCAGCTACGTGGCCTTTACTAATCCATGGAGTACTAAGTCTGTTTGGCCACCTTCTCTTCTTGGGGTTGTCCTGGAAGCTTCTCTTAGGACCAGAGAACCTCAGTCATAAGGAATGGTCAGTGGTGGCGTGGACAAAAAACCAACATATGTACTACTGCCCAACATCAACAACTGATTAAATAAGCATAGACTTTACCTCACGGCCAAGTATAGGTATTTTTACATGAGAAATGGAAGGTCGTGCATTCCACAGAAGATGCTGCTGATATGTTAGAAGAAGATGTGTTATGTACACTAGGAAGACTGCTTCATGTGGACATTCTTATGAAGTGAAGATTCAATAAATTAGTATTCACTCATTTATCTAACAATATACATATACACATTTATATATATATATATGTATATATACATATATATACACACTTTTTTTTAAGGCAGGATTTATTGAGAGGACAGAAAAGCTCCCACAGTGGGAGGGAACTGAGGGGGTTGCCCACAATATATATATATTTTTGAGTCAGTGTCTTCCTGTTTTGCTCAGGTTGGAGTTCAGTGGCATGATCATGGCTCACCACAGCCTCGACCTCCTAGGCTCAGGTGATCCTTCCACCTCAGCCTCTTAGGTTGCGGGGACTACAGATGCATGTCACCATACCTGACTGATTTAAAAAGATTTTTTTTTGTGGATACGAGGTCTCCCTATGCTGCCCAGGGTGGTCTCAAACTCCTGGGTTCAAGCAACCCTCCTGCCTCGGCCTCCCAAGGTACTGGGATTACAGGTGTGAGCCACTTTGCCTGGCCTTCATTTATTTAATAATATTTTTTGAGAAGCTATTGTAGGCCAGAAACTGTCTTAGGGATTGGGACTGGAACAGTGAGAAAGATAGGCACATTCTCTGTCCTTATGGAACTTGTTTTCTAGCAAAGGGAATTAAGAAACAAAATTAGTTAATATAATTCAGGGTAGGGAAATGGCAAACAGTTTTCTAGGAGTGGGGAGGGGTGGATCCTTTTAGACGGGGTGGTCAGGGAAGGCCTCTTGGAGTAGGGGACATATGAGCTGAGACCTGAATGCTGTGAAGGAGCAGCTCAAGGTGACAGCTAAGAAAGAGCATTCCAGAAAAAGGGAACTGCCAGTGTAGAGTCTCCAAGGAGGGAATGAGCTTGGCTGGTGTGGCTGGAGGTTGTATTTACTGAGTGCACAGTGTTGTGCTGGGCAGTGTAGGGATGGGCAAGGTTTTCTTGAGAGGTGGGCAAAACTGAAAAAATGATTTGGTCTTGACTCTCAAGAAGATAACAGGCTGGGCATGGTGGCTCATGCCTATAATCTCAGTACTTTGGGAGGCCGAGGCAGGAGGATTGCTTTAGCCCAGGAGTTCGAGACCAGCCTGGGAAACATAGTGAGACCTTGACTCTACAACAAATAACAATAATAAAAAACTAGTCAGGTGTAGTGTGCACATCTGTAGTCCCAGCTACTCAAGAGGCTGAGGTGGAAGGATCGCCTGAGTCCAAGAGGTTGGGGCTGCAGTGAGCCATGATTGTGCCACTGCACTCCAGCTTGGGTGACAGAGTGAGACCTTGACTCAAAAAAAGAAAAAAGAAAAAGAGAGAGAGAGAGAGAGAGAGAGAAGATAACATATAGTCATGTAGTAAACAATAGCATAAAGAATAATACCAGAACAATTAACAGTGAGGTTACATGCCTATCTTTATTTAAAATATTTTTTTTTTTTGTAATTCAAATACCTTAAGGCAAAGGCATATGCTGTCCAGTTACTCCAGTACCCAGCATTTCCATTGGCTTATCCTGATGGCTCTTTTTAAAAAAATTTGTTATTTATTTATTTTTTATTATATTTTAAAAATATTATTATAATTTAAAATATTATTATATTTTTAAATATTCCAAGGCGTTTGGAGGAAAGGTCCATCAGTGGAGGATTGTGAGGAGGGATCCTGATAGAGGTGGAGGATTAGATAAGAGGGTATCCCAAAGGAAAGGGGACCCTTCTGGAGAGAACAACAGCAGGAGAGACTATGTCTAGGGGTCAAGGGGACAAGGTGGCCTGCTGTGGAGTGGTGTGGCCGATTGGACGATAACAGCCGAGGTTCTGAAGCCAGGTTGCCTGGGTTGGACTTCCAGCTCCACCCCTTACCAACTGTGTGGTTTTGGGCGTTCTCTGTCTCAGTTTCTCGTTTGCAAAGCCAAGGTCACAAATAGCGCCTTGTGTTTTGGTTATCTATTGCTGCCTAGCAATCCTCCCCGTAGCTTATTGGCTTAAAACATCAATTTGTTATTTGTGGGTTAACCGGGATTAGCTGAGTCGTCTGGCATGGAGATTCTCATGTGGCTGGAGCTAGAGTCAGCTGAAGGCTCCTTGGGAGATAATGTCTTCAAGTGCACACCTGGCACCTGGGCTTGCGTGGTTGCAACAACTGAGGGCTGAACAGGCATTCTTTCCCAGGACCTCTCCCTGTGACCAGCTTGAGTTTCCTCCCTTCAGTCTCAGAGGAGTCAGATTTCTTACATAACAGCTGGCTTCCCCCAGAGTGAGCATTCTGACACTGAAAGTGGAAAGGGCATGACGTCATTTCCGGTGTCCTTCTTGGTGAAAGCAGTCACATGACAGCTCAGATTCCCCAGGAGAAGACAAAGACCCCCACCTCTCCGGAGAAGGAATATCCAAGAATTTGTGCCTCTGTGGCTGTCTTTAATGCAGCACCCTATTTTACTGGTCATAGTCAGGATTGAATAGGTTGGTGGAGAATGCTTAGCTGTGCAGATAGAAGATAGACCATGTTCAATAATGTGGATGAGGATGATGATAATAAGGAAAGGTCTTGAAAGCCAGGTTGGTACAACCCCGATGGGATGACAGGGCCATCTGAAATCCTTGTGCTGAAATGATGGGAGAGGAAAGGCTGGAGAGAAAATGTACTCTTTTTTTTAATTTTTGGAGTTGGAGTCTCACATCGTTGCCCAGGCTGGAGTACAGTGGCATGCTCATGGTCATTCCAGCGTTGACCTGCTGGACTCCAGCTATCCTTTTGCCTCAGCCTTCCGAGTAGCCGGAACTACAGGTGTGCTACCACAACCAGCTAATTTTTTTTTTTATTTATTGTAGAGACAAGGTCTCTCCAAGTTGCCCGGGCTGGTCTCGAACCTGCGTGCTCAGGCAATCCACCTGCCTCGGCCTCCCAAAGTGCTGGGATTACAGGCTAAGTCACCGAGCCCGGCCAAAAATATACTCTTTGGTTTGTACACATTTAAGATGAAAATTCTGTCCTATTGGGTGAGCTTTGTTAGGTCCACTCCTGGGCAGTCAGTCTCTCGTGTGCAGCTACTTCATTCATGCATTTGACCCATGGAACATGCAGCATTTTCACTAAGGAGAGCAAAAGCTCAAATTAATATAGTCACCAGTAAGCAATTATTTGTGTTCATTCTAAGGACTGTGAAGAGTGAATACACAGGGCCGCAGGAGACCATAATGGGAGACCCAGCCCCATCTCTGCAGATGACATTTGACCTGGAACAAGAAGGATAAGGAGGGATTGCCAGGTAAAGAGAGGGAAAGGGCCCCAGGAGGAATGCCCTGTGCAGGCAAAGACTGAAGGTGGAGAGGAGACAGAGTCAATCAGAAACAGGAATGGCGGTCGTTGTGGTTGGGTGCTGTAGGTTTTGGGACCAGTGGCAGGAGCTGGTACTGGTGTTGGAGAGGCAGGTAGGACCCAGCACCCAGTGCCTCACAGGCTCGTTGAGGATTGCAGATTTTATCCTAAGGGCAATGGGGTTCATTGGAATGGTGGTATTTGAAGAGTTCCCAAAATTGCTAAGTCTTTTTGCCTGAAGAGGAAAAAAAAAAAGCTTAAAGAGATGGGAGATGGTGTTGAGGGATGAACTTGGCTGGTTTCACTTGAACAAATAAATCACCAGTTGCCATTTATACCCAATCAGCAATAATCCCAGCATTCTCACCCTGGGTCAGTCTGGACAAAAGCTGCCCACTCTGCTCCTTTCCACATTTGTCAGCCCGTAATAGCATCCTTATCTTCGGAAATCTCTAGATTGCTCCCCAACATAAACTGTTTGCTGGGCAGCCGGGATCAGCTGTGCCTGTTAAGCTCTCAGACTGACCCAGGTGCCCTGTTTGAACTGTGGAAGGTTTGACGGAATTGAAGTGGCCAGTCCAAGGCAGTGTGTTTACTGATACAGGTTTGGGCCTGAGACTATAATTTTCCAGTGCCCGTGAAAGCCACCTGCACTAACCAGTTCATGGGCTGAATGACCAAGCAATGCATGCAGCCAAAAAGAACATCGCTTCCTCACCACTGCCTTCAAAGAATTGGACCATTTAAAACAAGCTCCATTCATGCAAGGAGTGGCATTTCTTAGAGATTGGGGTGGGTGGTGTGGAAAAAACTCCCTCAAGTTTCAAAACAAAACAAAACAAAACAAAACAAAAAATACACATGGCTTTCACTGTTTTGTGCCAACATTGAATCAGAAATAGCTTGTCTTGGGAAGGGAGATGATTTTAGTAGGTAAACTCTTTTAACTGTCTGCTGGATAGGCTGCCTGTGCTGAAATGCTTGAAATATTTCCAAGGAGTGGTTTGTGCTGGAAAAATCCTCCTTGTCCAAAGGGGTTAAAAATGTGGAACATGTTTTTGAGTGCCTCTTTTCTTTTGTTAATGGAAACTGACATTCCTTACAATCAAATGGGACTGAGCCTAATCATATTCTCCATGACAGAGGAAATTAAGGTCTGTGGTAGAAGACATTATAATCCTGACAGAATTTTCATGCTCTCCAAAGGCCCAAATTACTCTGTTTACTACAATCACATGTTGGTGGATCTTTGTTTTAGTCCTCTGATTTGGGGGCCTGCTAATTTCCATTTTGTAGGGATGGGGTGGCCTTCAATGTCACCAGCAGCTTCCCATAATTTATTTTCAGATGTGCCTGGACAGATAAGTGACTCCTTTGACTAGAAAATCTCCCCCGTGCTGCATGACTTCAGGGTTTGGACTGGCCAAAGGCAGCAGAAAGAACTGACTCATTTTGTTTTTCTCTAAGGCCCAGCATGGTTTCTTCCTTCCCAAATGATCTGTTTGGGATCTATCAGCAGCTAAGCTGCCCAGAATTTATTCAGCAGAGTACCTGAGGTCCCATCCCAAACTAAAAAAAACAACTGTTTTTTGATGATGGATGATGTGATAGTGTGTGCCGCTTTTCAATTGTGACATCCAAAGAAAATGTAGACAGTCCTGTTATTTCGTTTGGTTACACATGGTGAAGGTGATATTCAAAATATTGTACAATAGTTATAGCATGAGCATGACCAAAGTAGGCCCTGCGGCCAATCAGAATGCACGCCTGTGTAAACAGTTGGTGTCCTAGTAGCCAGACCAGGGCTGGTCTATGTTTAACAACTGACTCTCCAAAAACCCCATAAAGCCCTGACTCATAGTGTATGTTGATTTCCGTGGTATAAATACTGCCACCACTGCTATTTTCAAGCCACTAATGGTGTGTCAACTGGCTTGCAAAATTCCTGCAAATTTAACAATTGGCTCTTGCAAAGTCAATATAAGCCAGTTCCAGGACCCCGCAGTCTGTGACAGGTACATACCAGCTTAATAGCTCCCTACACACATCCACACATCCACACAGATCCACACAGGTACACACATACCCAGGAGGTACTTTTCTCCCTCCAGAAAAATGTGAAGTTATAAATGACAGATAGGAACGACTCAGCTGGGAATAAAGTGTCTGAAGTGTTACCAGATGAGCCATCAGGGTTGTCAAGAGGAAAGCTGCAGTTTGATTATTTTCTGCTTCTCCATTGTAGTGAAGCTACAACTCAAGCTTCATTTTCAAAATGCATTTCTCACCCAATGCTTTTTTTTCTTTTCTTTTTTTTTAAGAATACACTTCAACTGAGGAGAGAAAATAATTTTGTACCCCAGCCACCGGTGAAACTAACTCGAAAGTCACCAATTTAAAAAACCATTTTCAGATTTGGTATGTGGGCAAAATAAGTGGAGGCTATCATTAGGAAATTCTGCATAAGAGCAAATGGATTCGAGGTGATTTTACCTCGGTGTGTAAGGAATTCTCCAGCATTATAGCTGGAATAATTCCTTGCAAAGCTTCTTGGGGCAGCTATGTTCTAAAAATGGTTGATGCTTCTATGAGGTCAGTGTTCTCCATTAATTCACGATCTATTTTAGATGAAAAAACCGTCCCGTGCAGCTCGTGAGATTTTTGATTTGAGCATCTTGGTCAGGGCCGATTATTTCTTTTTGACGAACAAGTCCAGAGTTGCTCATTGCAAGTGAAGTCCTTACAAAGAATTCTAATAGGCATCCCGCTGGGTTGTTGTCTGTTCTTAAGTCTCTTTTCATTTGAATTGGAAAGAAATAGCAGTCAGCTGAAATACTGGTCTCTGGCAGTGGCCTTTGCAGAGCTAAACAATACAAACCAATGTCCATCATCACACATCACGACTAAATCATTTCAGTCAAGTTGCATGTAGCAGATAGATGGTGATTTTCACATTCTACAGCTTCTGACAAATATTGCCCTATCTGTCCATAAACATCTCTATTGGTGTTTCTCTGGGTCCTGGAAAAGTAGTTCTAGCAGGGCACTGCTGCGAAGAAATTAAAGTCAGAGAAATACTTGTATCATCCTTTTTGCCTTGATTTCTTTACTTATCGAAATTCGTTTCTGATTCTCACTTGGGAGAAAATAATACAGTAGCTCCTAGTGGAAAACCTGTCTTCAGTTATATTTAGCAGGGAAATGAGTCAAACTATTGAGAGACTGCCAGCTTCATCATTATAGGATTATGCATTTTAATGGGACACAAGTTCGCAGGCCTTTGGGTTTGATGTTGCGTCACACATATTTTATTTTTCCAAGCATTCTGAGGCCTGGAATCTACCTAGTTGTTAAAAGCCAGGTGTTGGATGACCTCTGTTTCTTTTTGCTTCATTTTAATCACTTGATCCTTCTTACACGGTATCGTTGAGGATGAGGGAATCGACACCAGCAAATTTAATTTGAAGGGCACCTCTATTTTGGAAGCTTTACATGATGACTTAGCAGAGAAATAAATTTCCCCTTCTTAGGCGCTTGCTTAGATATTTCAGGTTCATACAAAGAGAAGTCAGGCCCTACATTCTGCAACTCTTCGTTAGTGCAGCTGGGACTAGGTGAGAGAAAATGGGGACCTGCATATCTTTGTGGTCTTGTAGAGCTGAGTTTTGGAAATGTCTGGAGTGGTTTTGCAATTTCAGACGAATATTAGGGTGGGCTTTCTGGAGCCCTTCTCTGGCTCTTGATCTTGTTTGCCCAAGTTCAGTTTTTGTCAAATAAAAAACAGGTATTCCGAAGTTTATTACCCAGCTTCCTGCAGTTGTCTATGTGTGTTTCTCTGGACTCAAATCTATACGTCTGGAAGATCTTTGTGACACACCGAAAAGTGTTTTTATGTAAAGCTTTTGCACATGCTCCTGGGAGCTTCACTGAGCTTTTCCCTAGAGAGACACCTGTTTACTGGCTTGGGCATCAACATCCATCTCTCTGTTTTCATATAAAGATGTTCTTTGTTCTCAAAGGGCATTCATTACCTGCCGAAAGACTGTATTTTCAAGTTCCCAATGCTTAAATATATTTGAGAAATGTCAAACAGAGTGAAAACCAAGTCTTTGCATTTGAATGCATTGCTTTATGGAAAAAAAAAAAAGAGGAGTAAGAAAAGGGGTGTGTATATCATGACTAATATTGAATGCTAAGGTTGTTTCCTTTCCTGACTCTGGCTATGTAAATGTAAATCTGGTAGAATAGAATATATAAAGCATAGAACTAATGGTGTGGTATTTATTTTCTTTGAAGAAGCTATATCATTTATTCTAGAATTAAAAAAAAAGATATAAGCTTGCTCCTTCCTTCCTTCCTTCCTTCCTTCCTTCCTTCCTTCCTTCCTTTCCTCATTCCGTCCCTCTTTCCCTCCCTGCCTCCCTCCCTCCCTGCCTCCCAAAGCATTGCTTATATCTCCAGCAAACAAAATCCCTCAGGAAGGTTTAGGAGCATTGTGGCAGTGGTTCACATCAAGTCAACATTTTCTAGGGAAATTCATGACTGAAAAATTTAAGTTTACAGAATAAATGAAAAGAAATTCTCTCTAGTGTTCCTTTAAGTAGTGCCTTCTCCTGTGCGCCATTCAATTCAATGATAGCTATTCTAGCTGCCTTTATGGGTATTTCCTGGAGCCTTGTCTCACTCATATCATGTGAGGCACACCTATATCCAATATGACTCTTAGAAGGCAATTGTCTTTTTGATGAGCCAGCTCTTTGGGTAACAAATATGAAGAAGAGAAAAAAAATTACTATGAAATCAGAGACATCCCTGTGGATAGAAACAGGTACTTTAGAGAAAAGTAACATAACCTTCTTATAGTGCATTCAACTCATTCTGCAGCAATGTAATGGGAGGAAAACATTTCTTCTGGACCCCAAATGTCTGCCTTGAGTTATGAGTATCAATAACATTAGCCATAACTGCAGATAGAACTGTTACTTGTATGAACATATAATTCTATTAAAAAATAAAGCTCACTAAGCTACTTGGGGAAAATAGTATCTATAGCAGTGAATCCCAAAAGCTAATTGTGTTATGTTAAAAGCACTTCCTCAACTCATTCATTTTTCTCTTTAATTTCATGGAGTGTTTTCTTGGTCTTGCCTTGTGGCCTAAGCTAATATCCATGTGGCATATTCATGAACCCTCACTCATTCATAATTTGTTCATATTTTTTACCTTGACACTTGACACTGTTTTCACAATGAAATTGCTCTCATCTAAGGACAAACTAGATCTTTTCTCAAATGGATGTTTTTATTTCTGATCTCTTTTCTTTACTTCTTTGCTTTCAGTTAATTGCTTTTTTCCCTAATCTTTTTCAATCTGTACGATCTCCCTGTTGCCCTCCATCCTCAGAAATAGTATTCATCCTTGAAGGTGATGCACATATCCTCTGTCGTCTGGGAAGTTCTTCAAACTTTATTGGCTTGGTTGTTCATTTGGCACAGCTGACTGTATTTTGTTATCTCTTTTGTGCTTGTATGTTCACTAGCCAGATTTTAGGTTCTCGGGAGCAGGCATTCAGGGCCCCCCCCAAATGACACATTCTGGGTTTAATCAGTATTTATTGTTTGATTTATATAAAGACGATTCTGACAATATCAGAGACAAAGGGCATGCAGCTGATTTCGGTGATATCCTGATAACACTTTTCTGTGTGTTTTTCACTGCTTTAAAAACAAGGCTGCCTACGGTTTATTGGCACTTTTGATGATGCCCAGCTAAGAATAGGCATTCTCAATGAAGCTGTCTGTGGGAATGCTTATGGCTTTCTCTGGAAAAGTTATCACTTATTATGAACTAATCAAGTCACACCAAAATAGCAGTGCGAAAATGTTTACTTTGCCTTTTCTGATGTTCCTTTTAGATCATGGATTTCTCAATTTTGTTAATTCATTTTATTCCTTCTAGTTCTACCTGAATGTCAAGCTGAAGAATTTGGACTATTTCCACAGAGGGTTTCAGAGACTTTAGACATATCATGTATAATCTCACCCTTTCACAAATAGAGAAACTGAGGCAAAGAGAAAGGTGATCACATGTCCTTTCCAGGCAGGGCCAGGCAGCCCGTACCCTGCCAGCCCGATGCTTTCTCTGCTGTACCACATGGTCTTCTGTCATTAGCTACCTGTATTATTCTATTTACTGTACTTCATTTGACAAATCATTAAAAATAGATAGCACAACACTGGCCTCAGGACTAATCTTTGAGCGGCCCTATTATTTTTAGCTTCCCATGTGGAGAACTGGCTATTTATTCCTGCGCTTTGGTTCCTCTCGGTTAAGAAGACTTTAATCACGACAGAACTTCACCTCTTACCCCATAGTTACCGACTTGCCTGCCTGGCTTTAATAGCCTCCTATGAGAGAGACCTTCTCAACAGCCTTTAGAAAGTCTAAATAAATTATGCCCACAGATTCCTTTTTATCTGCTGTTTTTAGCACACAATTTTCCCAAACAAAAAACCAGGCCAGAGGGCACGTTCGTCTTGGTAGGTGCTTTGAAATGCCTTGCTGTGGAATTTATTCTTTTCCTCTGCTTGGGTAAAGATGGATGCTTGTCTGGCGTTGGTAGGGGCTGTGGGCTGGGGAGTTCAGCTGAAATTATCAAGTAGAAGCACACACACACACACACACACACACACACACACACACACAACCAAACAGCCATACAACTGTAGCCAGTCTCACTGCATATATTGTAGGGTCAGTAGCCAGTCTCACTGCATATATTATAGGGTCAGCTCTTTTGGTGCTGTTGACTCCTTTGTTTAAGTCCTCTGATTACTGGGCTCCTCAAAATCACCTCTGCTATGGAGCCTTTTTTGGACTTCCATTCTTTCCTCCCAGTCCCTCCTTCGGCCCCCAAAGCAAGCAGAACCGCTCTTTATTTGAGGCTTCCTGATTTCTCTACAAACTTCTAGCCTTCAGTTTTAGTGCTTTTGACATTCCTTTATTTGCCTGTGAGTTTTACAGGACTAATCACTCTTTCTCTGCTGTATACCAATGTCCAACATACAGTAGGCACTCAATCAATGTTTGTTCAGTGAATGAACTCTGTATTCCCAGTGCTTGACATAGGGTTGGAAATACAGTGAGAATTCAACTGATGTTTATTCATCAATAGGTGAATGAATACATGAATGGATAGGGTTGAGTAGCCATGGTTACTAGCTGAATAACCGTGGGCTAGCTGCTTATTCAATCTTTTAAAGCCTCATCTTCCTTATCTGTATAATAGGGATAAAAATATTATCTACCTCATAGGGTGATGATGAAGATTGAGCCGTACAATTCTTAGGACAGTCTCAGTTACAGTTTAATATAATTTTTACTTTTATTTCTGAATCAAAATGATTTAAAATTTTCTCACCCTCTACCTACACACATGACAGAAGTAAACATAGATTCTGCTGGAGGGTTTTGGAAACAGTAGGGACATTTGTAACCTTAATTCTACTGGATCAGCCCAAGACATGGTGGCTTCAAGAATGCCCTAGCTTCTCAGATGACTATAGTAGTTCCTACGATGTGCCAGACAAGCACATGTTATGTTATCTCACTTATTCCTCAAAACAAGTTTTAAAGGTAGGCATTATTATTGCCATTCTGCAGATGATGAAGTGGGAGCTCAGTGAAGTCAAGGGCATGGTCTTCTACGAGCAAATGACAGAGTCAAGAGTGGACTTAGGGTCTCACCACTGCCTCTGTGGGACTGTACAGCTTTTTCAGATGTGAAAGATGCTGTTACAAAAACGAATGTGGAGAGATCTTTTTTTTTTTTAGGGAAAAGTTCTGGGAAAAGTTCCTTTGCAGCTAAGGCCCCTCAGCAGCATAATCATGCCTCTTTTGCTTCAAAAGGGTGATAGGACTCCAGGTTACTCCAGGTTATTGAATAACAGCCCATTAAATAACAATTGAGAGTAAAGCATTTGGACTTTGTGCCAACTAGAGCCAGAAAGTCTGGTTTGGAATCTTGACGCAAACCCTATACTGACCCAGCAACTCCTGACATGTGGTTGGCCGTTCAGCCCACGTATCTGTCTATCCTTGTATGTCTGTCTCTGCCCATCAATGATAGAACCTGCTGTGGCAGACAATTTAGTTTTGGCAAGTGCAGCATCACTTTGGCTGGCCCCTTGCATTGGGAAAATTGTAATCTTCCATCTAGACCAAGACAGATGAAAGCATTAATGATGCTGAAAATCATTCTGAAATCAAAGAGAAGAGACAAATTGAGCAGAGCCCTCGGTCTACATAGGTCGGAATGAAAAGGGTTGAGTTCAGATGTTGCTTCTCTGGCCTTGCCTGTATGGGCTTTGGGTGCATGATTGCCTGTGGCTCTTCAAACAGGCCAGGATTCTTGGATAGGAACTGTCTTTTATGAGGAGCAGTTCTAAGACGGAACCTTTAGATCTGTCCCATGCAGTTCAGTTTGGTCTGGCCTTGGATGCCCAGGAAGGCTCTGGCAGCCTAACCTACACATGGCCTGAGCTTTAGGGAAGAGTTTCTCAACTGCAGCAGTATTGACATTTTGGGCCAGATAATTTCTTGCTGTAGGAGATGTCCTGTGCATTTTATTGTAGAATGTTTACTGGAATCCCTGGCCTCTACTCACTAGACGCCAGTAGCTTCTCCCGAGCTGTGATAACTGAAACATCTACCGCCTTTGCTAAATGTCCTCTGGGAGTGGGACAAAACTGGCCCTGGTGGAGAACCACTGCTAAAGGGTCATTGACTTGTGAAGGCTTTGCCTAGGCAGAGCTAGTCAGTGAAGGCTGGATGCATTGACATTTCTTACATTGCAGATGTACTTTTGAATGTTCAGCATTCAAATGAAGAGTCTATTCCTCATGGATGGAATTCTGGAAGATGTTTAGAGCCTAATGCTATATGCATAAGATACCATGAATTTCCAGATTTGTATATCAAAGAAGGCCATTTTCTTCTAGTCGCTAAACCTCTTGCATAGCAGATACGTGGTTTTTAAATCCCCCACCCTTTACCCCACACCTACTCCTGTGCTCATGGCAGACATTGCAAATTCTTCATAACATTTTTCCTACTCATTTTAGTAGCCTGCAGGAAATGATCACTATTTAGAAGTAAAAGAAGATATTTGTATCATCTTTGGGCTTGACTCTATGAAATCAGTTTAAAGAGAACCGCCCAATGGTAAGACGGTGGTGGAAAAGCCTTCCTGATGTAAGAGAGTCTAGACCTTTGATTTCTAGTCTGTTTTGATTTCTTTTCTTCCTTTAACATCTATAGCTCTCAGTTGTTTGTTCTATAAAATGGAGGCAAACTTTCCTGGCAGAATCAGGAATGCCATAAAAACTGTTAATTATCCCTTTTGGATTTTTAGGTAGTGGAAAGCAGACAGCCTTAGGGACTGAGGGCAAGCTGTCTAAATTAGTGGAAGAGACTATTTCTGCCCCTACTCTGGATTTCCAAGGCAAATCTTGAGTTAATGAAAGCTCTTCGTACATTAAACAGTAATAAATTTAATAAAGTTAAGTTTTGTCTCCAGGTGTTAGACAGAAAACAAATAACAACATGCACTAAGTACTATAACTGAAACTCTATTATCATCACCCAGAATTGATCATTGTTCACATTTTTGTCATATTTACCTCAAATCTTTTTTTTTTTTTTTAAATAAAGGAATAGATTATCTTAGTATATTTGTGCTCCTATAACAAAATACTTGAGACTGGGTTATTTGTAAACAATAGAAATGTATTTCTCACAGCTCCGGACTCTAGAACATTCAAGAATGAGGAGCTGGCAGGTTCTGCCCAGTGACAGCCCATTCCCTGTAGAAGACATTTTATAGATATTCTCGCTTTGGAAGAAGGGACAGAAGGGCAAAGAGGTTCCAACCAAGTTCCTTCCAGGCCTTTTATAAGGCACGAATCTATTCATGAGGGAAGGGCCCTCATGACTTCGAAAAGCTTCACCTCTTAATACCACAATGGGAATTAAATTTCAGCATGAATTTTGGAGGGGGTACTAAAATTCAAACCATAGCTGAGATCTTCACAGATAAACTGAAATGCCTAATCCATCCCTGGTTCCATACCCCTCCCAATCTTCCCAGAAGCATTCCTTATTTTGAATTTATTGCTCATTTACTAGTGTATTTTTTTCTCTTTTGTTTGCAAATATATACGAACTATTGCTTTAGGTGTTCGTTAAACAATTTTTACATACATTTTGTCAGGCTGTTTGTTTTTCCCTCAAATGCATTTCCTTTTAAATATTGTGACTTTGAAGCGTATCCAAGTTGATACATACAGGGCTAGCTAATTAGGAGATCAAAAGTTTTTGTATTTCATTTTATACATATATTTTACTATTAATTTTCTGTTTATGCACATTTATGTTGCTGTCCATTTTTCGCTTCTACAAATAACCTTGAGATTTCTTCTAGAGTTTTTTTTTTTTAAATGTGTACCTGTGGTGAAATTGGTGGCTCATTTGGTGTATACATTTAAAACTTCACTAGATAATATAAATGTTCTCTAAAACTGATGGTTTCAGTTTGCACTCCCTCTAGTAGTATATGAGAATTTCCACTTTCATACATTTTCAGATGGATTAAAGCTTGCTTCTCTCGTTTGACTTTTAATCAACTAGTCAGTTGGGTTGTAATATTTTGGGCGGAGGTTTTGCAGTTTTGAGATCAGCCTACCACAGAAACTGAGTAAACTTTCCAAACAGGTTAGAAATGTAACTTGCCTTCCCATTTACCACCGTATAAAGCTTTTGAAATAGGAAGTGTTGAGGCTGCAAGGATCTGAGATTACAGGCATTTTGTGCTTCTGGATTTGTTGGCGGATGCCTCCTGCTTTGACCGGAACACGGCAAATACCCCTTTTCACCGTTTCATTGCTCATGGTTCCTTTTGATATCTCAATCTGAGCTGGGGCCTCTCTTTCACATAATAAGGTTTCCCATCCCTTTCCTCTACTGCCTTATTCTTCAGTGTGAAAACTGATGCAAATACATTATTTAGTTTCCCTGCAATCTCCTTATCCCTTTGAATATCTTCTTTGTGCACTGCTTGTCTAGCCGATTCACTGATCCCTTTGCAGCCGTCTTATTTCTGATGTACTTAAAGAATTTAATATTATTTGTTGTGTTATCATTGGCTGTTTGTTTTCAAACACCATTTTTAATCCCTTCTAATCTACACTTTACATCTCACCTGCTAAAGTTTATTCTTCTGTAAGTCTCACACTGGAATGGATTTCAATTCTTTGAAAGATCCTCCCTTTTTGGTCTCAATAAGCTTCTGAACCTTGCTTTTTTTTTTTCTCTCTGACCACTGTTTTAATTTTTGTTCTGATGTGACTTTTGCTCTGATTGTAGATAAAAATTTGGAGTCTCTCTTTTTCAAAGGATTTTTCTTGATATAATTACTGGAAGAATGTTATACACTGTTTCAGTGTGGGATGTAGCAGTAAACAAACACAAAACTTCTAAGAAAGTAAATTCCTTTGTGTTTTAACACATCACTGTACTTTGTACTACTAGTTAGGTCCTTGGTACAGAATAGAGAGAGATGTCTGAACCACGAGTCAGTAGGTTGCAATCTTATTTTTGGTTAGTTGATGAAATCCTCCCTCCTTTTGGGGGTGGCTGGATTTATCAAACGAAGACAAAGAGAAAGCAAACCAGGAAAGTTGATTTTCTGATGGATAAGAAAATTAAAGAATCCCTTCTTGATCTTCTTTGTTGATTTTCTTCTACGAAATTCCCTGAGTACTGCAGTGCCTCAGGGCCCCGTCCTTAGATTCTGTCTCTTCTTTGTTCACCTAAGTGATGTCAACCTAAAAAAAATTAGCAAAAAAAAATCTCAAAATAGGTTGAATTTATTTGGGAATGAGGATTAGAAGGCAGGATGAGGGGAATGGCAAGCCGTGTGCATCCAGTGTGTGTGTGTGGGGGGGTGTTAAGAAGTTTTTATTGGCAAAAAGGATGAGGTTCACGTAAGCTGCTAAGAAACAGAGTTCACTGGTTCCAGAGGCACAAAAAGCCAGAGTTGTTGGTGGTTCATCAGTGGGGATATCATTACTGGGCAAGTGTTCAAGAGCATCTTATCTGAATTACTGTGGTCTTAAAGAATGTCTAGTGATAAACCTTGTCATAGGAATATATGTATGCTTGCAAAATATTCAAGCTATGCAAAACAGGAGATGTGTGAAGGATGTGAAGACGGGTTCTAAAAACTCATCCTGTGGGTTTTTAGAAAGTTTTTGGAAACAGTTCTTATCTCAGACTTGTAAGCTTGAGACTCTTCTGCTTCATGCCTTCCCGGTCCTAATTTGTCTCGGTCTGATAAAAGTGATATCATCCTAGTATCTGCAGCTTTCACAGTGATTTCATCTAAGGCTTGAACTTATACCTATGTTAGACCTTTTGTTATTGTCCTACATGACACTAAGCCTCTGTTAGTTTTTTTTATTATGCTAACACTGGCAATAGTAATTTTATTATGTTCGTTAATCTACAGTCAAGTTAATCTACAATTATAGCATTATTATAATTCTTACCACTTTTCAAAGTACTTTCATAACTATTACCTTTTTTCTTTTTTTTGTTTTGCCTTTTTTACTCTTAATTTTTAATCATTTTTTTCTGTTCTTCAGATTGTATCATATCTATTGATCTATATTCAAGCTCATTGACTCATTCCTCTGTCATCTCTAATTCTCTGTTAAACCCATTCATCCATTAAAAAAAAATTACTGTATGTCTTAATGTTCTATCTTGTATATCTTAACATTTTCTTTTTAGTTGTAGACGCTCTATTTGGTTATTCTTTATAGGATTTATTTTTCCTCATGTGGTATCCCATCTACTCATTCATTACAAGCATGTTTTCATTTACCTCATTGAACAAAGTTCTAATAGTTGCTCTGAAATCAAACTCTATGAATTCCAACATCTGGGCCATCCCGTGGTTGGTCACCATTGACAGTCTTTCTCTTAATATGTGGTTATACTTTCCTAGTTTTTTATATGTTGAGTAATTTTACATTGTATCCCAGATATTGTGAATTTCATGTTGTGGAGATTCTGAATTCTGTTATACTCCTAAAAGAGCATAGCTATTTTTTGTTTTAGTAGGCAGTTAACCAGATGAACTCAGACAGAAAGCTGTTTTTTTGGGTGGCAGCTGAAATTTTAGTTCAGCTATTTTATCCTTAGCTGATCTGCTTTCAGTTGGCCTCATGTAGTTGTGGTTCAGGATCACCAGAGATTTGCTGTTCTCTGATTCTTTGGATCAGAAAGACAGGTTTTCTTTTCTTTCTTTCTTTTCTTGTTTTTTTTCCAATCAGCTAAAAACTATAAAAACAGGAAACGCACCCTGTGACAATATCTTTTTCCAAGTACTAATTCCTCTCTAGGATATGCTTGCTTTTATTCACTTTCTGGAGCCTTTTTGTTGTTGTCTTTGGTATTTTGTCCAGAGTATATTATAGTTGTTATCTGCAGGATGGTAAATCTGATAAGAGCATTTTCAGACATATTGGAAGTGGATTTCCCTAACTCTGTGTTTTAAAATACCATCTCCATGCTTATATGTGCCATATTTTTAATTTCGGTTCAGAACACTCACACACCCTTGAACTCCATGTGTATATACCTAATGTCCTACTCATCATTTTCATTTGGATATGTAATAGACATCTCAAACATAATAAGCCTAAAATGTATTTTTTTGGTTTGTTTTTGCAAATATTATCTCCCACCCTCATTCTTAATAAATGGAATACCATTCTCCTTGATGCTCAATTAGGAGTCACTCTTGACACATTTTCCCTCACTAATCCTCCAATTCAATCGTCAGCAAATCCTATTGGCTTTATGTGCAACACATTTTTTGAATTCACCCACTTAATAAAAAAAATCTCTAATATGATCACCCTTACCACCATTTTCTCTTTCCTTGACAAACACAATACCTTTTCAATACCGGTCTTCCTTGCATTTAACCCATGTCTCTTTCAAACTATTTATCACACAGCAGCCAGGGAGTTCTTCAAATATAAATCAGACTATTTGACTTTTTGGGTAGAAACACTCAGTGATTTAGCTTCCTTTCTTTCAGAATAAAATCTAAACTTCTTACCACGGTCCACATGACTGCATGTGTCCACTCCTGCAGTCTCATCTTGGCCATTCTCTCCACTGGGCTCCAGTCATACTGTCCCTTTTTCTGTTTTTTGAACAGGTCCCAACCTTGCTCACTTCCGGGATTTTGCACTGAGCCTTTGTTTTTATCTGGAGTGATCTCTCTACTCATTTTCTTTACTGACTCCTTCTCCTCCTCTTGCTTAAAATCAAATATCACCTTTTAAAAACAACCTTTCCTAATCAATCAGTAAAGTTGCTTTCTAGCTCAGAACCTTGTTTATTTGCCTCATGGTGTTTGGTCACATTTGTAATTATTTTACTATTTTGCTTATTAATAGTCTGTCAGCTTTTTTTTTCTTTCTTCACTGAAGTATGAACTTCATGAAAGCAGAATCTTTTTCTGTCTTGATTGCTGTTCTTCTTCAGCGTTTGGCTTAGCATCTGGCATACAGAAAGTACTCAATGATATTTGTTGGATGAATGACTGAAACCAGGAGTACTGAACTATTTCCTTCTTCGATATACAAACTCTTCAACTTACTTAAGCCTTTTTCTCTTTTCTAATACCTTAAGATCAAACGTGGGGAAAAAAAATCACTGCTATGACTATGACTTTCCCTATTGGTTATCAGTCTTTTTTTTTTTGAGATTTTATTCTCATCCCGTTGTTAATTAGCTGGATGACCTTGGGTAAGTCTCTTGTCTTTTTGGGACCCAGTTTTTTTTTTAATTGTGATATAAGAAGTAAAATGAGAACTGGTAGTTTACAACATTTTTTTAAGCAATAGAAAACTTTTTCCTGTTTTATTTCAAATGATGCCTTGTGCAGAATCTCAAATAGTTCTATTTAAAGCAAGGTGGGAGGCCTAGAGCTCTTCCATTTTCTCACACTTGACCCTGAGACATCTCTGTAGGACCAGAGGTCCTCAGAATGCAGCCTGGAAGCCATCCTTCTTTTAACTCAAGCAGCCTCTGACTCTATAATATAATCGTTTTTTCTGAGGTGAACTTTAGGTACGTAAATCCCACACTGTCCAAAGTGGTAAAGACTATAATTAATTCCTCTGTACTACATACATCGAAAAATATTTGTGCTTGTTAGAAATATTAAGACAAGCTGGGCTTGGTGGCTCAGCCTGTAATCCCGCGCCTTTGGGAGACTGAGG
>CAUYQG010187319.1:0-16606 GCA_963574415.1 Tarsius wallacei
CTAAGAGAAGTGAGCAAAACAAATAGTCAAAGTGATAAAATCAAAAGTCAAAGTAAAAAACCAGACGAGCTCTGGGGTCTTTCCTGAGTGTCTAAAATCTGTTCATCTCTGCTCTTTAGCCTCTCCCCTTATTTTCAATGCGGAGAGCTCCATTTACTGAGGCTTGGGTTTCTTTTTCTGAGCTGTAATCTGAGATAGCTGTTGCTTAGTTCCCAGGGGAGTGGCTTTGTCTTCTGTTTAGTGACGTTTCCTTGGGAACCGAGGTGGAGCCTGCTTGTAGGTGGGCAGGGCAACGCAAGTCTCTGCCTGGAGAATGGCCGTAGTGATAGTTTCACTTTCGTGCATCCTTTTTCTCCGCTCTTTGGGTCTGAGGCCCTGGGGATCAGCCGCACTGCTGGCGCTCTATCCGGGGTTACAGTTCTGGAATTCAGAGCTCCAAAGCTCCCAAGCTCCGGCAAAAGTGGCCCTGGACTGTTCCCAGTGTATTTCAGTCAGAAATGGAATCAGCTTCTCTGAGGGGTGGGTGGCCAGAGCCTTCCTGGGTGATCGCGGGTTCGGTCTGGGTATGTTGTAACCAGGGAGGGAGCTGAGACCCGAGATTTCCAGCAGCGGGGGAGCAATCACGACGCAATAGCCGGCCCTGCGTGGGACCGAGGATCCCTGGGCCTCAGACCGATGCGACTGGCTGTGGATGAGTGGGTGGGGGAAGGGAAGCAAGAGTCTTTTTGGGGAACTTACATTCGGAGAATCTCACAGTTCCACCTGTGTCGTCGCCATCTTGACCCCAGCTCCTCTAGACTACATTATTGAGAAATTATTTCAGAAAGGGTAAACACGCTTTCTGAGTCCTTGCATAACTGAAAATATTATTTTGTGTTTGAAATTTAGCTGGGAATAGGATTCTAAGTTCAATGTTAAGCTTCCTCCTCTCCCTCCATCCCTCCCTTTCTCTCCTTTCATTAGGATGCTACTCTGTGGCCCAGGCTGGAGTGCAGTGGCACAGTCATGGCTTACCACAGCTTCAACCTCCTGGGCTCATGCAATCCTTCTGTCTTTGCCTCCTGGATAGCTGGGACCTACAGGTATGTGCCACCATGCCCGACTAAGTTTTTTATTTTTTATTTACATTTCTGGTATAATAGATCTTGCTATTTTGTCTCAGCTGGTCTTGAACTCCTGGGCTCAAACAATCCTCCCACCTTGGTATGTCAATATGCTGGGATTATAGGCACAAGTCCCCAAACCCTATCTAACTTTTCTTTAGAATTTAGAATATAGTACTCCAACAATTTTTAGCACCCAGTGTTGATGTTGAGATTATAGATAGTATCCTAGATCTCATTCATTAGTTGCTAATTCCCCCATCCCCACCCTGGAAGTGCTTAGAATTTTCTTTTTCATCGGATTTTTGAAGTTTCATGTGGATATTCTTTGCTGTGGTTATTTTATACACTCTGCTTAGCATTTGATGATCCATTCAAGCGAAAAGATGTATGTGTTTCTTTGGCTCTAGGGAAGTTTCTTTTATTTTCTCTCTTTTCACTCTGTAACACCTACAAGAAACTGCTGAAACTCATGGATGTGTCCTCAGCATCTTTTGTCTTTTACATCTCGCTTTCTTCTTCACTTTTGTTTTGCACAACATTTTGAAAAAGTTGCTTAGCTTGATCTTCTGGCTCAAAATCTGTTCTTCAGCTATGTCCCTTCTATTTAGATACTTAAAAAAATTAATTTGAACGGCCACATTTTATTTTATCTTATTTGCTATTTTAGAGTTGTGGGGTTCAAGGGAGGGCTTGCCTCATAAGTAGGCTGCATGTAGGTGAAGTTTGAGATTGTATCTGGACTGCTCGGCCCCTGGTAGTGGACCGGGTATCCATTGTGTTACCACATGCCCCCTCCCCTCCTCTCTCCCTTTCTCCCCTAGCCGTGCCCCGAGACTGCTGATCCCACCTTTGTGCTAAAGTGACTAGTGAACAACCACATTTTAAATGTTCAGTCTCCTTAGTTTGTTTTTCCTTGTGGCAGTATCCTCTTGACTTCCATCTGAGAATATTATTATATTAATTGGTTAGGAGCAAGATACTCAGAGTATTTGGGTGGTTAAACAACAAAAAATTATTTTCTCACAGTTTTGGAGGCTGAAAGCCCAAGATCAAGGTGATGGCAGAATCGATTTCTTTTTAAGCCTCTTTCCTTGGTTTCCTGATGGCCATTCTCTTGCTGCCCTTCACATGGTCTTTCCTCTGTCTGTGCACAAGTCTGGTGTCCCTTAGTGTGTCCTAATAATCAGTCAGACTGAATTAGAGCTCACCCTAACGGCCTCATTTTACTTTAATTACTTCTTTGTTTTTTAATGTCTTTTCTTGACTTTTCATGATGAATGATATGTAGAATTACTTCTTTTAACATTTTATATCAATGTGAAATAAATCTGGGAATGCCATTATGTTATCATTCAATAGTATTAGGTATTCAAATACTTGAAAAATGCCATCAATACCTTTGACTAGACCACAAAACATTGTTGTGTAATGCCCCCAAATCCTAATTTTTACTCCTACCATGTTTATGCCCACATCTTCTAGGGATTATTGCCCTTTTTGACTTATTTACTATAAACAGAGGTTTCCTTGACTTTTGTGCCCTCAGTCCTTTTAGCAGTTTTGTAAGTCTCTGAATTCCTCTACTAAATTATTTTTTGGTTGAAATACCTAGAGTGGCTTCTGGTTCTCTGACTGACCAAAGGAAATTGGCTGTGCTTAAATGGGAAAAATATGTGTGGCCTTTGAGAGACTTAATCTATCACTTTACCAGAGATAGTTTCCTTAAGAACTAGAGACGTGGATACTGCTGAGTGGAGAGAAGCACATTTCTGACAGGACAGGACATTGATACTGGTCTGAGGGAATGTATGTATACCCCAGGGCCACAGTGGTTGCAGTCATTCAGACTGATAGGATGTTGTTATATATCATTTCAGTAGCTATGTGGACCATGAAATTATGTAGAAGATTAAGGCAATGAGAGAATGTAAAAAAATTATACCAGAAATTAATATTCCTACAAGGTTTGGATCAACTGTTATACATTCTTTGAGACATTTACTTGAGTATTTCAGATATGAAACTCTCTTTTGATGGCACTCAAGATAGCTCTCACTCCTTATGAATTCTACTCTACAATTAACACGTTCATAATGAATATTCAACATAATACATCAAAGTATTAATAAACCCATTAGAATGCAAGATTTTTTCCCTAGATAACTTCATTCACATAGCAGAAATTGCTTCCTCGTTTTAGAATATTAAATGTGTGCCAGCCTTGTATTAAGTCATTCTTATGGGATTTGACATGGGGACGTCCAGCTGTGGCATTTTAAATGAAGTTATCAGCCTTTCTTCAAGAATATAAATTATTGATCTAGTTTTGCAAAAACAAGAGTATACAAAAACTGTGTTCAGCCCTTAGGTGGATTGTCAGCTGTAGCAGTATTTATGCCCATTATCTTCTCTTAGAGCTCAGGCTTTTGTTGAGTATGGTCTAGTTGGAAGTTTCTTCATGACTTAAAAATTTTTATGTAACTAGAGCATGAAATCCAAACTCAATAGCTTGTCATTTGAGACCCTCTATTATTAGGTGTCAGTATTCCTCATAACAATCTGTTTTGGTCTCTGAGTCTACATTTGGAAAATATTCTGTTCTTCTCTTCCTCTGTACCTTTGCTTACTCTCTCCCTGTGTCTTTCCTACCATTAGTCTGAATGCTAAACTTTCTTCACCAGCTAGTTTAGATATTTTGTTCTCCAAAAAAATTTCTTCAGTTTACAATATCAATCAGCAATCCTTCCCATATTTGAAGTCACGATGTATTTGTCATTTCTATAGTAGTATTATGAGTTCCTATAGAATAATTAATTAAGGACAGAATTTTATTCTGCTTTATTGCCACATTTTATGTACAAACTAGCAAGAGTACATAAAATTTGATGAATACAGTGACAGTTTTAATCTTTGGTCTTGAGAGCTTTGAAGAGGTATCTTGATAAGTAATAATACCATTCTTTTAATTAAAACTATTACATTTGAATCAGTTAACATGCATTTTGTTAAAATATAAGGATCAGAAAGGAAGAAGTAAAACTGTCTTTATTTGCAAATCTCAAGAGAGCTACAAAACAACAACTAGAACTTATAAGTGAATTTAGCAAGGTCACAAGATAAAGGTAAATATAAAAATATCAATTTTATTTCATATTCTAGCAGTAATAATTGAAAAAGAAATAAAAGACTGATTGCATTTATAATAACAAAAAAGGCACAGTGTATTTAGAAATAAACTTATAAGATCTCTACACTGAGAACCACAAATTTTCACTGAGGAAAATTAAACAAGACCTGCAAATGGAGAGATATATCATGTTCATGGATTGGAACATTCATTAGTGTTGAGATGTCATGTCTCACCAAAAGATCTGCTGATCCAATGAAATCCTCATCATAGTTTCAGCATGTTTTTCTTTTGATAGGATCTGACAAACAAATTTCAAAAAATATTTATGTAATACTATTTTTACTATACTATTAGAAAAATTGAAAAAAAAAGTACAAAGTTGGATGGCTTACACTACCTGACTTCAAGACTTACCATATGTTACAATAAACAAGGCAATGTGGCACTGGAACAAGGTTTGAAAAATAAACAGTACTGGGACAGTACTCCTCACACAGGTTTTTGTTGAGATGTCTGCCCTCATCTTTGTCCATGAAGCCCACTTTAGCTTCTGCCTTTTTGTTGGAGCCCATGACCTCTGATCTTGCCATCTTCCCTTTGTCTCCTCTTTCTTCATCTTGGGGCAATCTTGTTTCCAGGGGTGCTGTACTCTCCTCAAGTCTTTATTCTAGCTCTCTGTTTCTTTCAAATTTTCTTTCTAAACCTGAAGTTCCCTTAGCGTCTCAGAAAATCTCAGCTTCTCCATCAGGAGGTGCATCTTGGAGGACACTTTCACATCCAACTCTTGAAGATAAGAACACAGAAAGACTGGCTGTTTGAGTGGGAAGAGGGAGAGGAAGGACAGAGAAAAAGTAAACTACCAGAAGAAAATCAATCATTGGTTATAAATGATTATCTTGTCCCATTTGTGATAGCTAGTCATTGCATTCTTTTCTGAATTTCTTCCTTCTCTTACAGTGTATCAGAGGTTGTGGTATGCTACACAGATGTCCTTCCTAAACCGAGCTACTTATTCCTCCAGCTGTTGGAAATCTTCGAGGCTGAGGCTCTCTGCTAAAGATCCTCTGCCAAAAAGAACCACTTCAGCCAGGGCAACATCCCTTTCCCAAGGACAGCCTACATACACTGACTAGTCAGTGGAATGAGGGTAAAGGGCTCTTGACTTAAGATGGAATATCTGGGGGGTGGGATGGAGGTTGGGGTGGCTTGTATCTGTAATCCCAGCACTTTGGGAGACCAAGGCAGGGGCATCTCTTAAGTCTGGGTGTTCTAGATCAGCCTAGGCAACATAGCGAGATACCATCTCTACAAAAAAATTAAAAAATTAGCCAGGTATGGTGGTACATGCCTGTAGTCCCAGCTACTTGTAAGGCTGAGGCAGAAGGATTGCCTGAGCTCACGAGGTTGAGGCGGTGGTGAACTGTGATTGTGTGACTGCACTCCAGTTTGGGCAACAGAGTGAGATCCTGACTCAAAGAAAAAAAACGAAAAAAGATGGGGTAGCTCTGAAAGGCACTCATGACTTCAGAGCTCTTCATAGGATTAACTGAAGTCTTTGTGGTTATAGCAATGCAGTTCAGCTTCTCCTCCTGTCTGCACCTATTAATTCTGAGAGCAATCTCTACTAAAGATCCTTCATGCTAATCTCTATCATAGAGTGTGTCTCCCAGGAAACTGACCTGGAGGTAGAACTTAGAGGACCCACAGATGGATTGGATATGGTGGGTAGGCAAGAAGATGTCAGGATAACTTCAGGGTTCTGGCTTATATGACTTAGTAGATTGTGATATCATTTACTTTGTTGATATAGACTAGAGGAAGTATGGGCATATATTTAATTCATAGTCCTATTTTGGTTAATGCTACTTTTAAGATGCTGTTAAATGAGACGTGCTATCCAGGAGGCAGTTGTAGATTTGATTCTGGAGCTCGGAGTAATGTCATAACTATAGATGATACTTTTGGAAGCATATGGTATAAACGGCTTTTATTAGTTGGATAAGTTCACTTAAGCAGGAACCTCAGTTTAGTCCTGGCTCCCTCTGACATTTTCCAGCAGTCACAGCAAAAAAGTACCCACAAAGACTGTACTGTTTTCCTAGGAGTACCACAAACTGAGTTGCTTAAGAACGGCAAAAATTTATTGTCTCTCAGTTCTGGAGGCTACAGGTCTGAAATCAAGGTGTTGGCTCCGAAGCATCTGGGGAGGATCCTTCCTTGTCTCTTCCTAGCTTCTGACTGACCTAGGCATTCTTTGGCTTGCACCAGAATAATCTGAATCTGTTTCCATCCTCCCATAGCCATCTCCTCCCTGTGTGTCTCTTCATATCATCTTTCCTCTGTGTATGTCTACGTCCGTGTCCCAATTTCTTCCTTTTATAAGTACCAGTCATATTGAACCAAGGTTCCACTACTACTCCAGTGTGACCTCATCTTAACTAATTATAACTGTTACAACTGTATTTCTAAATAAAGTTACATTCTGGTTTATGAATGGGTAGAATTTCAACATAGGTTTTTGAGGGGACACAGTCCTACTCATAATAGGCTTCTACAGGGTTTTCTACCAAGTTTACTGAGTTGAAAGAATATTCTTAAGTTATAGTCATGTTATGTACGGTGTATAACATTTTATGTGAGCTAGAATATTAAATTCATGAAGCCATTGCATTGTACATCCCTTCTGAATAAATAAGAGCCCATACTCGTCTATCCTGACAGCATTTCCCTTAGAAAGTTAATGCAGAATCCTTCACAAGCATCACGGCCCGGTCAGGACAGTCATGTGGAGGCACTGGAGATGTAATTCCTGGAAAACACACTTGGATTCCATGAATACAGTGCTTTACCAAATTTGTAGATAATAGTTGAACCGCTGACTCATGTTTCTGGATTTTTGGAAAACAGACACTACGCCACAGGACATACTGATGTGTGTACTCAAAACAAATGAGGGAAAAGAGCTCACAAAACTGCTGAAGAATCAGAGTAGGCAGAAACACTATGTACTGGCTGAGTTTTTGGACAATCTCAATTTCAACTTTCTGTCAGGGTTTTGCTTGTTTCAGTGTCACATTGTTTTTCACTGTTGTACAATTTAAAAACATGTAGTACCTATAAATATACTAGTTCCAGAGAAAAGAAAGCAGAACTTTTAAATAAAACAATGTAAAGTCGTACAGCAATGTCTATGGATATATTACCCAGCTGAAAGAGTCAGGGACCCTGTTTGAGAAACGCCTCAGTTAACAGCAGCCTCCAAATTGCTGACGAGTTGTGTTGATCAGAAATAACTAGTTGTAATGCCCAAACATTTTGGCTTTAGCCAACTCTTTTTACTTTATAGTGGTATGGTTAGAGATGACTAGGAAATAGGATATGGTATTTACTAGTCTGTCTTTTTGCTCAAGTTACTATGCAAAATATTGTCATGTAATAAAAAATAATATAATTCAAGAGCCTGTATGGTGCTGGGTTTTAGGGCAGGGGGTGGGAAGGAAAACAGGCAGTGGAGAGTTGGTTCTGCGATGGACAGATGGATGGATGGGGCTCTGAAACCACCATTCTGAGAACAGAGGACAAATGGAGTTTTACTGGACTGAGGCTTAACCCTGTCATGAAGTTGGCTTTGAAGCACTTTCTTGAGACTGAATACCGGGCTCTACCATTTGTCATTTGGGTATCCTGACAAATTGATTAATTCCTGGTGCTTCAGTTTTCTTGCTTCTGCAAGACAGGAACAATGAAAATCATTTTACAGCACTACAGTGAAGAGTACATTGTGAAAACACAGATTCCTGGGCTCCCACACAGCCCATCTGAATCAGAATTTTCAGGGGGATTTGTATATTTAATGACAGCCTGGTTTTCTGTATATTTAGCAAATTCTTAGGGTACTTTGAGAAACATGAATTACAAACAGTATGCAAAGTGACTAGAATAGGGCATGTAGCATTATGCGCACTCAATAAATGCTGGTTTTTCTTCTCACCCCTTCTCTTATTATGAATTAGGCGATGAAAGAAATGTGCTCATATAATGTAGTCATAGTTGGACAACTCCAGATTATCAAGTGTTCTGAGTGATACAACTTTTGGATAAATTATTGGTTTATGACCCATCAGTCTACCAAGTGCTAGGATCTTTTTATCTCAGAATAGATTGTTATAGGGGAGTACATTTTACCTTTAAAATGACTTCAACTGGGCACAGTGGCTCACACCTGTAATATCAGCACTTTGAGAGACCAAGATGGGAAAATCCCTTGAGGCTGGGAGTTCGAGATCAGCCTGATCAACAGAGTGAGACCCCATCTCTACAAAAAATAAAAATATTAGGCAGACATGGCGGCATGTGCCTATTGTCCTAGCTACACAGTAGGCTGAGGTGGGAGGATCGCTTGAGCCCAGGGATCAGAGGCAATAATGAGCTAGAATTGTGCCATTGCACTGCAGCCTGGGCAACAGAGTAAGATTCTTTCTCTAAAACACACACACACGCACACAAATTCAGCATTTAATTATATGACATATTCAAACTGATTACTGGAATTTTTCTCTTGGCAGTTAAAAAATTCTGGCTGTTCTTATCTTTATTTTGAATTATGAAATGTTCGAGTCCTATTTTGCGCTTTTTTTTCTTTAGTGGCACACCTCTGACTAAACTTACTACCAGGGTACTAGTTTGAACTGCATAATAAAATCAAGTAAATTTGTCTGAACCTCCTGATTCTAGAGGATTGGGGAAAAAGTTGATTCATCAGAAGATAGCATTTATTTTTTGTCAACAAAGCTAATAAATACCATATGTTGATTAACAAGATCATTCAGAATGTTTACTTCATTTTTTGGACATTGATAGAAAATGTGTGCTTCATTTCTCCATTCCAAAACAGTCTTCAGTTGTGACTTTTCCTATGGAATATGCCATAGTTATCTTGGGAGAAACATCAATGTTGATAACTGCAACCACAACTGGGACAAAATTTGTTTGTGAGTATGTGTAACTTCTTACTCTTCTCTTGTCCATGAGAGACAATTCTAGCATTGCCCTTGCTTTGCCCCCTTCCCCTAACTCAGTCCTTATTATTCAGACAATTACTATAATTGAGGCACTCAAGAAATGGAGGTGGAGGATTCACATTGGGACTTGTGACAAGAGGGAAGAGTAATAAAGATACAAGAAAATGAGAATAAGGAACGGAAAACTGATGTGGGTGGGGATGAGGAGTAACATTCTATGTTCTGTGGAGGAGTCTGATAGAGGCAGTGATGAGAGAGGATTTGAAAGCACTTTTCAGGGCATTAAGAATATATTTCCTGCTTTGGCATTTCCTTTAGAGGCTAAAGAAGAGGAAAGAAAACCTTTTCTTTCATTCTTTTCATTACTTTTTGGTTGCTATTCTGTGATTCTTTGACTGTAGCTGTGGGCTGAGGTTGGACCACATTGGGCTCCAGGATTTATTTGGGTTTCATGACTTAATCGAATGCAATAAAATAAAAACTTGGATTATTTTTTTAAAAAACTATGTATACAAATGCCATTTATAAAGATTCCATCATTCTGAATGATGACACATTTATGATCGTAGATGATTAGACTCCAAAGCTCAAGGTTTTAGAGTTAAGCCCCTGGGGATTATTCAGGTTAATTGCTTAGGGACCAAGAGAAGCATGTGAAAAATCAAGGAAAATAAATTTTTCCTAGACTTCTGCTGCCTGTATTTTTTTTTTTTTTGAGTTGGAATCTCACTCTTGTCGCCCAGGCTAGAGTGCAGTGACACGCGCACGGCCACTGCAGCCTCGAGCTGCTGGGCTTAGGCGATCCTTCCACCTCCGTCTTCCAAGTAGCTGGAACTACAGAAGCATGCCACCGTGCCCAACTAGTTTTGTGTGTGTGTGTGTGTGTGTGTGTGTGTGATTTATTGTAGAGATGAGGTCTTACCAAGTTGCCCAGTCTGGTCGAACCCCTGGGCTGAGGCAATCCTCTGGCTTCCCAAAAGTACTGGGGTTATAGGCTGAGACACTGTGCCTGGCCTGCCACCTGGATTTTTGAGAAACTAGTTGCTTTACTTTGGGAACTATATTAGTATTTTAAGTTGACCTTTCTGATGAGTACCATCCCATGTGCACCCAGGGCTAAATTCATGAGTGTGTGACCCCTGTGTAGGGCCCCGTTACTGGTGTCATGCTCTGCTGCTATCATCTTAAAATTCTTTAACATTTTAAAACAAGAGAGTCCATAATTTCATTTTTTTCCAGGCTCCACAAATTATGTAGATAATCCTGTGCATAAGTGATATGAGAAAACATCTACTCCAAGTTCACAAGACTAATTTATTTTTAATTTAAAAAAATTTTGGAATATATAATGCATCAACTTGATTCAAAATGCCAAAGGTACTAAAAGGTTGATAAGAAAATATCTTTTCCATTTCTGTCTTCCTTTTATCTAGTTCTAACCCCTTCTCCATATAGCTGGCATTATTCATTTTTTATGTTGTATCCTTACAGAGTTTCTTTATGTATAGAAAAGAAATATAAATGTAGACTCTTATTTTCCTTTTATTTTACACAAAACATAACACACAATGCACATTGTTCTGTACTTAACCTTTCCATGTAATATTTCTTGGAGATCTTACCATATCTGTACATAGGAGGCTTCCTCTTACTTTTTTTTATAAGCTGCATTGAGTCTTTGCATCAATGACTTGTTACGTATTTAACTGGTTCCTATTACTGGACATTTGTTTATTCCCACTCTTTTGCTATTCTACTTAAGACTGAAATGACTAACATTGTGTGCTCATCATTTTGCTCATGTATCAGTATAGGATAAATTTTCCCATAGAATTGCTTAGCCTAAGGTTATGCATATTTGAATTTCAATAGATATGCCAAATTGGCCCCCAAAGATATATTAATTTATACCAATTAACTTCTGTTTCCCCATAGCCTCACCAACATAGTGAGCTTCCAAACTTTTGGGGTTTTTTTGTCAACCCAATAGTGTTATAATTTGTATTACTCTTATGAGTATGAGTGAACATTTTTTCATGTGCTTAATAGTTATTAGTTTAAATCCTGTGAAATAGCCAATTTTCAAATATATTTAACATACAGAAAATTCAATTTTATGTGATTAAACCTGATATTATACTCCTTTTCTCTGAACTGCCTGCCCATATCCTTTGCTGTATTGTGTTGGTCTTTTCCTGATTGATTTCTAGGTGACTTTTATATATTAGGGAGATTAGTCTTTTGGGATATAAATTTCAAACATTTTTTCCTCATATTTGCCTTTTGATTTACTTTTTATGTTTATGTCCATGCAGAAGTTTTATGTCATTAAATTATCATTGTGTTTCTTTTGTGATTTGTGGATTTTGAATTATGGTTAGAAAAATCTACCCCAGTTCAAAATTATAATTTAAAAAACCCTCTAAGATTATAAAGTTATCTCTTTAAAAAGAACATTTATAATTTTACTTTTTAAAATAAAAATCTTTTATCCATTTGCAATTTGTCCTTGTATAAGATGTGAGGTATGGCTTCAACTTTATTTTATTATATTCTTTCTAGTTTTATTTCATTCTTTCTACCCAGTTGTCCTCCAATCATTTATTGAATAGGACTTTTTCTCTACTGGTTTGATATGCCACCTACATCACGTACTAAATCCCTATAAAAATTTGGGTTTATTTTGAGACTTTCCAGTTTCTTTAATTGATATATCATGTACTGGTACCACACTGCTTTAATTATTGAGATCGGCCCCGTGATCCATAGCAAAATCAAGCAAGAGAGAAAATCTCTTTCAAAAAGGGCAGTTTTTATTTTAATGTCCTGATAGCTTCAGCTAAGGATATAAAAGTACTGTGGAAGCAGCTTTGTGCCTACATTTTTTTCTAGAGGAAGCTGACTTACAGTAGGAAGTAGAAAAGAGAATCGTGTGTGATTGTGGGTGCTATGTCATCCTGGTTAGTAGGTGCCCAGTTGTTTGGTCAAAACTAGCCTAGATGCTTCTGTGAAGGTGTTTTTTAGATTTGATTAACATTTATCATCAGTTGAGCTTAAGTAAAGCAGATTACCTTCCATGAGGTAAGTGAGCCTCATTCAATCAATTGAAGGCCTTGAGAGCGAAGACATGTTTCTCAGAGAAAAAAGAAATCCTGTATAGGTTTTCAACCTGCCTGACCTGCTGTCTGGATTTTAGATTTGAGAGTGAAAATAAACTACCTGAATTTCCATCCTGCAGGCTTGCCCCATCTATTTCAGATTTGCTAAGTCCCCGTGATCCTATGAATCAGTTTTTAAAAATAAATCTCTCCTTCTCCCTGTCTGATTTATTCTGTTTCTCTGGAGAATCCTGACTAAAACACTGAAAGAATGAGGTGAAAATTATGATCTGGTTTTTAAAAACATTGTACCTCTTATTTAGTATCATCCCTCCCAAGCTCCACCCCGTTGAGTCGAATAGTAAATGTTTAGAGTGCACCTCGTGCACAGAATACTGCTGGCAGAGCTAGTTTTAGGCACAAGTGTGAAGTTGATGCTCTTCTTTCTCTCACAGCATGTTCTTCTTATTCTTTTTTTAACTTTTAAATTTTTTATTTTAAAGATATGGGGTACAATTCAGGGATAGGTATACAAATATTCATTATGAGCTGGGCTCGGTTGCTCAGCCTGTAATCCTGCGCCTTGGGAGGCTGAGGTGAGTGGATTGCCTGAGCCCGCGGGTTCGAGACCTGCCTGGGCAACTTGGTGAGACCTCATTTCTACAATAAATCAAAAAAATTAGCCGGGCATGGTAGCACGCGCCTGTAGTTCCAGCTACTCGGAAGGCTGAGGCGGAAGGATCGCCGGAGCCCAGCAGGTTGAGGCTGCGGTGGCCAGGAGCGGCCTCTGCACTCCAGTCCGGGCAACAGAGTGAGACTCCAACTCAAAAAAACCAAACCAAAACAAAACAAAAAAACAAAAAACAAATATTCATTATGCAGTTACCCTTGTTGATGAGGTGTGGTCCCCCTTCCCCAGGCAGATTCCCACTACTGCCAATCTCACCTCCCTGCTTCCCCCACCCCACAGTTTCCGGCTACTGTTAATCCTTTTCATGTAGTATTGCGATAGTTGTTCAAGGTCCGCTTATGAGTGAGAACCTGTGACACTGAGTTCTTTGTTTCTGTGAAAGATGATTCAGTATTATAGACTCTAAGTCCATCCAGGTTGCTGCAAAGTTCATGATTTTGTTCTTTATGGCTGCATAATATTCCATTGTGTGTACACATTTTTTTAATCCAGTCCTTTTTTTTCATCCAGTTCTCTTTTGATGGGCAGCACAGTTGGTTCCATGTTCTTGCTATTGTGAACAATGCTGCGATAAACATACGTGTGCAGGTATCTTTTTTATAGAGTGATTTGAGTTCTTCCAGGTATATTCCTAGTAAGGGGATTGCAGGGTCATATGGAAGGTCGATTTTTAGAGCTTTTAGGAATACTAGTTTACACTCCCACCAACAGTGTAGAAGTGTTCCCTTTTTACCACATCCTCTCCAGCATCTGTTATTTTTTGAGTTACTGATGATAGCCATCCTGACTGGAGTTAGTTGGTATCTCAGTGTAGTTTTAATTTGCATTTCTTTGATGATTAGTGAGGCTGAACATTTTTTCATGTATCTGTTGGCTGCTCGTACGTCTTCTTTTGAGAAGTGTCTATTCATATATTTTGCCCACTTTGTAGTAGGGCTGTTTGTTTTTTTCTTTGCAGTATGTTTGATTTCCTTGTAGATCTGAGATGTTAGGTGTTTGTCAGACATACTTCTGGCAAATATTTTTTCCCAGTCTGTGAGCTGTCTCCCTGCTCTCTTGATGGTTTCTTTGGCTTTGTAGAAGCTTATCAGTTTGATGAAGTCCCACTTGTCTTTCTTAACTCTTATAACATGGGTACTTGGGGTTTTGATCAGGAATTGGTTGCCAGTTCCAATTTCCATAAGGGTGTCTCCAGCGTTTTCTAAGCTTCTTATAATTTGTGGCTTTATGTTTAGGTCTCTGATCCTTTTAGAGTTGATTTTTGTGTATGGGGATATCACAGCATGTTCTTTTCCTCTTTCCTAGTACCTGTCCCAACCGTGGCATCCTGTCCTTTTCCATAGACATCTGTCTGTACCTGTTTTCCTTCTATCATTCTCACTACGTTGCTCTATTTTTATTGGAATAGAGGCTGGATGAATAAGATTACTTAGTCAATGATGGGTCCATTGGTCATTATATTTAGGAGACTATTCTGCTTTTCTTCTGGCTACTTTTGAGCTCATGTTACTAAATATTATGAGCTCTTAGATGTCATCGAAAATTGGGCTTTTTAAAAAGAGTACTTACCAAGGAATTGACATTATTACTCTATACATTGAAAAAGAGCTCCTTTAAAAAATACATAATTACTTGGCATTTTACCAATTTTTAGAGATCTCACAGTCCTCTACCACACAGACACAGACACACACACACACACACACACACTTACACTGTACATACTTATAATAGATATATATATCTACATTTTAAAATAATATCTATAACCTGTATATGTATATAAACTTATGATTATAGTTTTATTATAAAGGGTACAGACCAGAACCAGCCATATACAGAGATACACAAGGCATGGTCTGAGAGTTTCTGTGTCTTCTCTCATCTCCAGGCATTGTTTTAACTGGACATTTTAGTGGTTGGGTTGTTTTTTCTGTCACAACACTAAAGCAGCCAAGATTGTGTAGTTTGAGAATTTCACATGTACATAGCTTAAGATGAATCTGTCTAGTGTTTATGTAAGCACCACTGCTTTAAAACAAAGCTCTCTTGGAAGCAAAAGGCAGATAACTCATTTACAGTGACAGTGTTTTGATTTTATAACCCAGCTGTAGGTTTGGACTGGTGGGTACGGCCATTAAGGAATTTCCTTGTCTTGGAAAGTACTGTTGTACATAAACTGAGTATCGTGTGCATGAAACAGGATTGGCAATGCTATCATGTGAGTCTCGGAGTGTACACTGCTAGACTTGAGCTGTTCTTGGAAAATGCTGTATTTGGAGAAATAAAAAAAAAGGGTATCTGGCTATTTGCTTGAAGCTGGGTCTTCTCATCACTCAACCACACACACAAAAGGAAACTATAAAAGAATATTCCAAATTTGAGCATGCCAAACTTTATACCTGATCAGAATCAAGCAGCAAGGGCAGTTTTGCATAAATAAAGATACAGACAGAGAAATGAGAATACAAATAAAGAATAATTTTTTCTATTCACATAGGGAGCATTTTTGTAAATCTCATAGGGCTTTCCAAACCTTCAGGAATTAAACACTCATTTGGTTGTCAAAATACTGCAGAGGGTTTAGCATTATTTTATATGAGGAAATTGAGTTTAGTGTGTTGGCTTTCACAGTCTTTTGAACACTTTAAGCCCTTTGTCTACAAAGTTTTCTGAATGAGGTAGTGATGAGGGGAGGTCAATGAAGAAACAGATAAAAGCAGAAATACTCTGGGTGAAGAGAGTTTGGGTCCTAGAACCCAAGTTCTTGGCTGTGCAACCTGCCCTGCCAATTGTAGGGAGGTGCTGTGGAATCTCCATGGAAATCTCCATAGAGTTTGAAAACCACCAGTTTAGTGTTTGTTTACAATCTTAGGGTGACACTCAAATTAGGATTCTGGCAGGTAGCCAGAGCGTCATAAAAGATCCTCAGGAAGGCACAGGCATCTCGACTTCCTGGATGAGATACAAAGACACCTTTACCTAAAGAATATATAAGTGCCCCAAGGTTGACCATATCTCTAGATGTGAGAGCGGTGGCAATGAGTGATGTAATGAAGATTTATGTCCTTTGCATAGTCCCTGGCATAAAACCATCATGGGCTATTCGCTACATTAGCTATTATGGCAGCTTCTACTACACATGACACGATTCTTACTATGACTTCCAAAAATGGTGCTGCCATTTTTTTTTTCGGCCCAGGGCCCCAAAGAATACAGGGCAGGGATCAAAAGAAAAAAAAATGAGTGGCTACATACTCCTTAATTAGCTTCCAGTTAGGCTCTAGAGTTCCAATCTTTATTGCTGATAAATAGAATAGTGACACTGAATAAATAAAAATAGCTGACTTCATTTATACAGTTATTAGCATAGTGTCTATCGCAGAGCAGCTGTTGAACATACAGTATCTCATTTTATTCTCACAGCAACTCTATGGGGTGAGTACTTTTATAAGCCCATTTTACAGATGAGGGGACTGAAGTCTAGAGAGGTCAATTAAATTGCTTTACGCTATACCAAATGAAAGAAGTAGGTCTGCCCTGTTCAGTGCTATTCTGTT
>CAUYQG010187320.1:0-36199 GCA_963574415.1 Tarsius wallacei
GCGCTACCACGCCTGGCTAATTTTTTGATTTATTGTAGAGATGAGGTCTTGCCAAGTTGCCCAGGCAGGTCTCGAACCCGCGGGCTCAGGCAATCCACTCACCTCAGCCTCCCAAGGCGCGGGATTACAGGCTGAGCCACCGAGCCCGGCTGAGATTGTGGTATCTTTACACAACAGAATGCTATATGGCAACAAAATGGTAATGAACTATAGCTATGTGTATAGGTAACTCTTAGGAACAATGTTGAATGAAAGGCAAGCCACAGAAGAGTGTCATCTCTGTGTGATGCTATTTCTATGATGTTCAAAAGCATGCAAAAGTAAACAAAGTATGGTTTAGCAGCACATACATGTTTAGTGAAACAATAAAAATAATTAAAAGAATTAGAAAAAAATGAGAGTGCTTATGTGACTGGTGGGAAGTAAGGCATAGCAGGAAGACAAGGAATGAGATCAGAAAAGAGCATACAGGATGATTTGAGGTATTGGTAATATTCCATTTCCTAAGTTGGTGGTAGATTCATTAACATCTGTTTTACTACTACATCTCAATATATTACTCATATTATACCTTACATGTCCTTGCTCTCTCTCTTAGAAACACACAGAAATAATATAAGAAATTCTCAGCTGGGCTCGGTGGCTCAGCCTATAATCCCGTGCTTTGGGAGGCTGAGGTGAGTGGATTGTCTGAGCCCGCGGGTTCGAGATCCACCTGGGCAACTTGGTGAGACCTCATCTCTACAAAAAAAAAAAAAGAAAAAAAAAAACTAGGCGGGCGTGGTAGCGCTTGCCTGTAGTTCCAGTTACTTGGAAGGCTGAGGCAGAAGGATCGCCGGAGCCCAACAGGTCAAGGCTGCGGTGGTTGGGAGTGTGCCACTGCACTCCAGTCTGGGCGACAGAGTGAGACTCCAACTCAAAACAAAAACAAAAACAAAAACAAAAAAAGAAATTCTCCCTGAATTAAGGACGTGAGTTTTCAGATTCAAAGGGCCTAACAGTCCAATGCAATGAGGGGGGAATAAAACTACGCCAAAGTTTATCTGTATGAACTTCAGAGATTAAAGACTATCATCACAGCAGAGCCAGAAGTGTTGTTGTTCTTATTGGTAAGACTGGAAGTGGAAGACAGTGGCCCTTCTAAGATTTTAAAGACACAGGATTCCTACCTAGAATTCTAGATCCACAAAAGCAGCTAATGAGAGAGCAGAATTAAGACACACTCAGACAAGTTAGATCTCAAAAATTCGATCTTCCATGTATCCTTTCTCAAAAGAGATACATGGAAGAGTTAGGGTTAGGGTTAGCATAGTTCCCATTTCTTACCACGCAGAAAACCAATCACTGAGATGACAATATTGCCAGGAAAGAAGGCTCCATTATACTACAGGGTGACTTCAGCTGGATAGATGGACGCCAAACCTCAAATCTGTCTCTCTTCCAACTGAATTTAGGAGTTTATATAGCAGGAAGGAAAACAGGAGGGGCAAGGAAGAGGAGTTGGTCAACAGGCAGCAGGTGCATCTTATCGTACAAATGTAAGTTTCTTAATCTTCAGTTCTATGGGCATCCGGCTTGTTAGAAAATTGGGCCAGTTTCAACCACAATTATAGACTATAGGATAACAAATCTACCTGATTATTATGATAGGCACAGAAAAAACGTTTGATGAAACTTAGCACTCATTTATGTTAGAGACAATCTTAGCCAACTAGGAGAAGGGAATTTCTTCAACTTAGTAAAAACTCTCTACCAATAATTTACATCGGATAGAACACACAATTATGAAGTGCTAGAAATAGTCACTGTAACATCAGGAAGATGAAGAAAGTGTTCTCCAACACCTTCCTATTCTACATTATATTTGGAAAGCCTAGCCAGTGAAGTAAAGACAAAAAAGAAATAAAACTGCATCACTCTTAAAAGGACCATTGTGATTACATTGGGCCCTCCTAGACAATCCAGGAAATGTTCCCCATCTCAAGATCCTAATTTAGTCACATATAAAGTCCATTTTGTCATGTAAGGAATCATATTTCTAGGTTTGTAGGATTGGGATGTGTACATCTTTGGGGGGGTGCTGTTATTCAGCCTACTACACATCACTTCCATGTAATCATTCACAGGCTATATGATTGTTTACACAGAAAAAACCAAGGTAATTGACAAACAGATTTTAAGAATTAAAATGAGAGTTTAGCAAAGTCATTCAATTGTTTTCCTATGGTTCAGACAAAATGAGTTAGAAAACCTAACCCCAGCCTGGGTGATGGAGTGAGACTGCAACTCAAAAAATAAAGAAAAGCTAATTTTTAAAAAGATGTCATTTATTTACAAGGAACTCAAATTAATTGACTGTAAAAAAAAAACAAATAACCTCATTAAAAAGTGGGTAAAGGATATGAACAGACACTTCTCAAAGGAAGACATTCAAGCAGCCAACAAACATATGAAAAAATACTTAGCTTCACTAGTCATTAGAGAAATGCAAATCAAAACTACAATGAGATACCATCTAACACTGGTCAGGATGGCTAACATTAAAAAGTGAAAAAAAAAAAACCCAAAAAACCCCACGTGTTGGCAAGACTATGGAGAAAATACAACACTTCTACACTGTTGGTGGGAATGCAAGCTATTCAACCTTTGTAGAAAGCAGTGTGGTGTTTTCTCAAAGAACTAGAAATTGAGCTACTATACTATCCAGCAACCCCACTTCTGGGAATATACCCAGAGGAACATAAATCACTCTGCCAAAAAGACACCTGCACACGCATGTTCATTGCAGCACTATTCACAATACCAAAGAAGTGGAACTAACCCAGATGACCATTGAAAGTGGAGTGGAGGCCGGGCTCGGTGGCTCAGCCTGTAGCCCCGTGCTTTGGGAGGCTGAGGTGAGTGGATTGCCTGAGCCTGCGGGTTCGAGACCCACTTGGGTAACTTGGAGAGACCTCATCTCTACAATAAATCAAAAAAATGAGCTGGCGTGGTAGTGCGTGCCAGTAGTTCCAGCTACTTGGAAGGCTGAGGTGGAAGGATCGCCGAAGCCCAGCAGGTTGAAGCTGTGGTGGCTGGAGCGGCCACTGCACTCCAGTCTGGGCAACAGAGTGAGACTCCAACTCAAAACAAACAAACAAACAAACAAACAAAAAACAACAACAAAAAAAGAAAGTGGAGTGGATAAAGAAAATGTGGTACATATACACAAAGGAATACTACACACTCATAAAGAAGAGCAAAACTCACGTCCTCTGCAGAAACATGGATGCAGCTGGAGACCATCATTCTAAGTGAACTAACACAGAAACAAAAAACTGAATGCCACATGTTTTCACTCATAAGCAGGCCCCAAACACTGGTCATACAAGCCCAAAGGTAGGAACAATGGACACTGGGAACTGCTAATGGGGAGAGGGTGGGATGGAGCACACAACCACCTGTTGAGTACCATGTTCACTACTGGGAGGAACAAGGGCTTGCTAGAAGCCCACACCTCATCTGCATGCAATTTACTTATGTAGCAAATCCTCACATGTACCTCACAACTCTTTTTTTTTTTTTTGAGTTGGAGTCTCACTCTGTCGCCCAGACTGGAGTGCAGTGGCTGCTCCCGGCCACCACAGCCTTGACCTGCTGGGCTCTGGCGATCCTTACGCCTCAGCCTTCCAAGTAGCTGGAACTACAGGTGCGTGCTACCACGCCTGGCTAATTTTTTTGATTTATTGTAGAGGTGAGGTCTCACCAAGTTGCCCAGGCGGGTCTCGAACCCACGGGCTATGAAAATTCACTCACCTCAGCCTCCCAAGGCCCTCACAACTCTTAAAAAAAGATATCGTTTGTAACATTAAGAAAGAAATGAAGGCAACCCCTTCGGGTCCCCTCCCACTGTGGGAGCTTTTCTGTTCTCTCAATAAATCCTGCTCTCTCAATTTCCGCCTATCTGTGTCATTCTTCCTGGGCATGAGACAAGAACTTCGACTTGAAGAGCTGCAGAAGATTATCAGAGCTGAAGAGCCGAGGCTGACTTGCCAGCCGATTGTCAACTGAAGCAGGAGAATTGCTGGAAGAAGGTGAGACTCCAAAGCTGAGGCACTCCGCAGACTAGTCTTGCCAGTCCACTGAACCGGCAATACTCTCAGGGCTTGGCTTGCCAGCCCATTAGAGACAACACTTCCGGGGCTAGGTTTACCAGCCTCTGGAGACGACCCTCTCTGGGACTTGGCTTGCTGACCCATTGAGCTGACACTCTGGAAGCCCAGGCTGACCTGAAAAATCCGTATCATTACCACATGCTCTCACTCATAAGCAGACCCTGAACAATTATCATAATACTATAAGAAAGGGATTAGCAGTAGTGGGAAATTGTGGGGAGGGGGCACACACTTCATCAATAAGGGCATCTGATCTCAAACCAGGTGAAGTAGGGACCAAAGTGAGGCCCAAACTTTACCTGCACAATGACCATTCGTATACCTAACCCTGAATTATACCCCACATTTAAAATAAATTTTAAAAAAAGAATCAACATTATAAAAATGATAAAGTACCTTTGCAATAAAGCTAACATGAAGTGTTTTCACCTTTTTGAAAAAATCCTAAAAAGTGATAGGAAAATCTTAACGATGACCTTAAAAAACATAAAAACCTATTAGGATCATGGACATTAAAATGTAGTATCAAGCCAAGCTTGGTGGCTCAGCCTGTAATCCCAGCACTTTGGGAGGCTGAGGCGAGTGGATTGCTGAGCCTGCGGGTTTGAGACCCACCCGGGCAAATTGGCGAGACCTTGTCTCTACAATAAATAAAAAAAATTAGCCAGGTGTGGTAGTGCGCGCCTGTAGTTTCGGCTACTTGGAAGGCTCAGGTGGAAGGATCCCTGGAGCCCAGCAGGTTGAGGCTGCAGTGGCCGGGAGTGTGCCACTGCACTCCAGTCTGAGTGACAGAGTGAGACTCCAACTAAAAAAAAAATGTAGTATCAAAAAATGTAATATAATAAAGATGTCAGTTCTCCACTATATATTTTATTGCGGTTCCAATAAAATATGTTTCAATGTTCATTTGGAAACTTCACAAGCTAAATCTAAAATGTAAATAGCTAGGCTCGGTGGCTCAGCCTGTAATTCCAGCATTTTGGGAGGCAAAGGCGAGTGGATTGCCCAAGGGTTCGAGACCAGCCCCGGCAACTTGGTGAGACCTCGTCTCTACAATAAACAAAAATATAGCTGGGTGTGGTAGTGCGCGGCTATAGTTCGGCTACTTGGAAGGCTGAGGCGGAAGGATCGCTGGAGCCCAGCAGGTCGATGCTGGGGTGGTTGTGAGTGTGCCACTGCACTCCAGCCTGGGCAATGGAGTGAGAGACTCCAACACAAAAAAGTAAATAGACGTATAAAAACATGTAAGACACACCTGGAGAAGAAGCAGAGAATGGGTGGACTCACCCTAGCACACAAGACTTATTATAAAGTATGGTAATTAAGATAGTGTGGCCTTCAAAGGCAAGAACAAGCCCTGGGCACTGCTAATGGGAAAAGCCAGGGAGAGGGGATAAGAAGCACACAATTGCCCATTGGTTGGGTACCACCCCTACTACTGGAGGGGAGGGCTCATCAGAAGCCCAAAGCTTACCTTCACACAATATACTTATATAGCAAATCCTCACATTTACTCCACAATTCTAAAATAAAAAACAAACGAACAAAAGATAGTGTGGCATTGAAGCAAAGATGTATAACTAGACCATTGGAACAGAACATGGAGCCCAGAAACACACCCATAGACTGACATCTGATGTATTGTGACAGAGTGGCATTGCAGATTAGTGGAAAAAGATAGACATTTCAAAAAATGATGATGAGTAATTGGTTATTCATATAGGAAAAAATAAAATAACATTTAAATTCTCAGACCAAATAAAATCCAAATGGAATTTAGGAACCTAGTAAGAAAAATAACTTTCAGAAGAAAACATAGGAATATGTCTATGTTCTTTGGTTAGAGCAAAGATTTACCTAACTACAAAAAGCACAACCCATAAAGAAAAAAACCAACAAAGTCAACATCATAAAATTTTGAACACCTAAGTATCAAAAGATATCATTAAGAGGGTGAAAAGACAGTCGGCTCAGCCTGTAATTCCAGCACTTTGGGAGGCCGAGGCAAGTGGATTGCCTGAGCCCTCGGGTTCGAGACTAGCCCAGGCAACTTGGCAAGACCTCATCTCTACAATTAAAAAAAAAAAAATTAGTCAGGCGTGGTAGTGCGCACCTGTATGTAGTTCCAGCTACTTGGTAGGCTGAGGAAGGATTGCCGGAGCCCATCAGGTCAACACTGGAGCGGCCTTGAGTGTGCCACTGCATTCTAGCCTGGGTGACGGAGTGAGACTCCAACTCCAAAAAAAAAAGAAAAGAAAAGATGCTGAGATGCTCAGTCTCATTATGAATCAGCGAAATTCAAACTAAACCCCAATAAAGCACCATTTTAAATTCACAAAAAATAATTCATTATTTGGCCAGGCACGGTGGCTCATGCCTGTAATCTCAACACTTTGGGAGGCAGAGGCGAGAGGATTGCTTGAGCCCAGGGGTTCGAGACCAGCCCGGGCAACTTGGTGAGACCTCGTGTCTATGATAAATCAAAAAATTAAAAAAATAACAACTCATCAGATTGGGAAACTTAAGTCTGACAATTTCAAATGTTGGTAGCCGTATGGAGCAATGGGAACTCCCATACACTGCAGAAGTAAATATAAATTGGTACAAGCATTTGAGAGGCAATTTCTAAAGGCAAAAATGCGTAAGTCCTTCAGTTCAGCAATATCACTCATGGGCATATATCACCTAGGTTGTTGAACATGTACAAGAGGAGACATTTGCAAGAATGTTCATCGTAACATTGTTTGTGACAATAAAGAGAACCTAAATGTCCACCCACAAGAAAATAGGTAATTAAATTATATTATGTTCATATGAGACGCTGCATAACAGGGGAAATTAATGAGCCACAGCTATATGTGTCATTGTAAACAATTCTTAAAACAATGTTAAGTTTTTAAAAAAGTCTCAAAAAGTATCATACCATTTTGATAAAACCGAATAACATGAAAAGTAATATATATGTGGGAATACAGACATATCTAGTAAAAGTATAAAAAGATATATGGGAATAACAAACACCAAATTCAGGATGTGGTTTCCTTTTGGCAGGAGGGAATGAAATCAGGGAGGGTAACATGGAGCTTCTGAAGTAGATGTAATGCTTTATTTCATTTTTTTGTTTGAGTCAGAGTCTCACTCTATTGCCCAGGCTGGAGTGCAGTGGCACGTTCATGGCTACAGCAGTCTCTACCTGCTGGGCTCAGGTGATCCTTCTGCCTTAACCTTCCAAGTAGCTGTGACTATAGGCACACACCCAACACACCCGGCTAATTTATTGACTTACTTTAGAGACGAGGCCTGGTCATGATGTCCAGGCTGGTCTCTAACTCCTAGGCTCAGGCAATCCTTTGGCCTCAGCCTCTCAAAGTGCTGGTGTTACAGGCATGAACCACCGCGCCTGACTGTAATGCTTTATTTCTTAAGGTATGGGTATTCACTATTATTTGGACTATGTGTATAATTATTTGTATTAAGTAGCATCATATGCTTATTATTCAGAAACATACAAGGAAATAAAAGAGAAATTGGGAGTTGGGGAGTGAAGAAAAGTACAGGACACTGTTGTTTTTTCAAAGCTTGCACTTCTAGTTGCCCTTTTAAACTGTATATAATTATTACTACCTCAAGCTCACACCTGTAATCCCAGCACTTTGGGATGTGGAGGCAAGAGAACTGCCTGAGCCCAGGGGTTCGCGGTCAGCTTGGGCAACTTGGTGAGGCCTGGTCTCTACAATAGATCCAAAAATTAGCTGGGCATAGCGGCACATGCCTGTAGTTTCAACTATTTGTAACTAGGTGGAAGGATTATCTGAGCCCAGCAAGTTGAGGCTCTGGTAGCGAGCTACTGCACTCCAGCCTGGGCCACAGACGCAAGAAAAAAAAAATTGCTACTTCATTGAAAGTCGATATTATAAAAATAATGAAACATTGAGCCAGGGAGTAATGTGTGATATGCTTCTGGGAGAACACCATTTTTATTATCTTAATTTTTTTTAGAGACAGGGTCTTGCTCTGTCGCCCAGGCTGAAGTACAGAGACATAATCATAACTCACTGCAGCCTTGAACTCCTGGGCTCAAGTGATCCTCTCACTTTATACTCCTGAGTAGCTGAAATTACAGGGGCGAGTCATTGTGCGTGTCTCAGGATCTCCATTTTTAGATGCTTTATCTCGCTGCTATTCAAAATATGGTCCTTGGACAAGTGTGGGTTGGTGATCTGGTCTGCCATGAACTAAATATAGAACTGAGCATAAGTGTTTGGAAACTTTCACTACAATTTTAGAATGATTTTTATGTATGTTGATTTCAATAATTTAAAAATGGGGCTTGTATTTCATATTCTATAATTTATTAAATTTCTTTCTTTTCTAGAAATAAACTCTTTTTTTTACAAAATTATTGGTTTTGACTGGGTTTGCACAAGTAGTTTTAGATATAGTGCTCTATCTTACTCAAAATTAATGTGTCTGTGATTTTTTTCCCCCATAATGCATAGGTTTTCTTGTTCTTTGGGGATCTGGTTCCCTACTCCTAAAATATTAATGTCATGTGGGACTCCAGAATTGTTTTATTTTGTTCTGGATATCTGCCTTGCATATATAAAGATGTGGCTATTCTTTTCATGCATTTCCTCAGGGACACATGCAAATGTAGTTGTAATTTCCTGTTGGTAAACAGTAAGTCTTTAAATTTAGAATCAGGTGGTAAGGTTGATATGTAGAAGAGTAATAAATTGGATTGTTTTCAAAACAATACCTTTTCCAGTTAACTGTTAATTCACCAGTTTACTGCTTTTCTTTTTTAAAATATGAAACCCTTCACAAATTTGCATGTCATCCTTGCACAGGGAGATGCTGATGTCTGTATCGTTCCATTTTAGCATATGTGCTGCCAAAGTAAGCACAGATTATGTCAAAAATCACATGGTATGTGAGAACACCATTGATCTGGTTTAAGTTCTTTTTGACAAATGGACATCATGTTATAGAGGAATGAAAGATACTTTAATAAAATATTATCATGGTAAGAAAATCTCTGCAGTGCTTGGCATCACAGTTCTTAAGAGGTTTCAGGCTGCATGTGGCCTTCATCCGGGGCTCAGAGCTTGCTTAATGGCTTAGGTGAGGAGGGGTCTCCAACCCCTGGGCCAAGACCAGTTCAGTGACTTGTTGGGAACTGAGCTGCACAGCAGGAGGTGAGCAGTGGGCCAGCGGAGCTCCATCTTCGTCAGATCAGCAGCAGCATTAGATTCTTATAGGAGCAGGAATCCAACTGTGAAACTGCGCATGAGAGGGATCTAGGTTGTGCACTCTTTATAAGAATCTAATGCCTGATCCCACCCCCTCAAACTGGTCCCTGATGTCAAAAAGATTGGGGACTGCTGGCCTAGGTGACAACTGGGGTCCAGTCTGCCTGGAATTCTGCCTCTACAGATGCAACACCGTAGGGGCCTCTGATGTGCCCAAACATTATTATTTTGAATCGCCATTGCCCCTCAAGAAAAGATTCATTTGTAAAAATTATTTTTTTAAGCTCAATTACTTACTGATTCCCAGAGTCCTTTTACACCTGTCACCTCTCAAAGAAATTTTTTGGATATAATCTTTTACTCTTTCTGGAATGCTAACAAAACACTGCCTGTGCCTGTGTCCCCCCAAAACACCCAATCTCTTTTCATCATAACACTTTTTAAAGGACTTTATTATTAGCTCTTTGAGTTCATTTAACTCGTTTAATCTATGCCAACTTAGCATCTTTGCTACATTTTCTTGCTATTTCTTGTTTTATTATTTATGTTGCTTTACATTTCGGTTTGAGTCTTTACAGTATCTTCTTTCTTACCAACCTGCCATTCTAGAATATTCTCATAACTAATATTTTGCTTTGTTCTACATTTCATTCTCATGCCATTATAGGACAAACCTGAGGTGAGGTGTAGGCAACAAAGACAGTCCTTCCAAAGCCTTGTACTCCCACCAGGATTCTTGGCAGTAGACTCCCCTTCCTCTGTTACCAGGAAAGGTGCTCTTCCCTGGTGTGAGGTTGGTCGATGTCCAGTTCTTGCGTTCTCATTTGTAATGAATTCGCAAACAGTCACGCAGAGAAGCAAGATAAGCAAGTAGCTTTATTAAGCAAAAGAAAAGTACACTCTCAGGAAAGGAGAGCGGGCAGAAGCAGGCAGGCCCTGCAAATTTCCACAGGTTTCTGAATTTTCCTACAGCACTACTCTATTTTCCTACTCTAACCTGCCTACTCTATCACCTTTATTGGTTAGCCCCTTGCCTCCAACACGGTAACCAGCCCACTGAGATTAGGATTTAGCTGCAGGCTGAAACTCTGTAGTGACACCAACCTGTAAGATTAGGTGACGTATCTCTCCCTCTCCAGGAGCACCTAGCAAACCAAAGCCAGGCAACTGTACTAAGTTAGAGTTTGGCGCTGTTACAGAAGGAAGTGAGCAGGAGAGGATTCTTAGGATCTAGGCTGAATAGAAAAAGTGAAACTAGGAGGGAACTGATAGCGAGAATGTAGAGGGGTCCCGGACTTAAGTTTCTGAGGAGACAGCCATGCGTGAGGACAAGCTTGGAGTGAGAACAGGTAATTGAAAAAGTCCCCAAAGATGACGCGATCAAATAACTGATTAACGGTTTATTCCCTAAAGAGTTGAGGCAACTCGAATAGTTCATTTTGGCTGCTGCAGAAGCTATGAGTAGAAGAGCCAGGCAAGTTAACCCGAAGCCAAGGAGAGCCATGAAAAGTTCAAGTATACGCAAACATGCGGTCGATGCCGCGTCGGGAAAACAAGGAAGGCACAGAGACTGAAGATATTGAGTACAGGAGCTGGCTGAAGACACTACACAGAGTCCAGCACGCCCCCTTCCCCAGCGTCAACTGCTGCTCGGTCAGAGGCAATGTCCCGGAGCAGCTGCCAGTGCAGACCACGTGACACCCCCGAGCCAGCTCTAATTGGCTGCAAAAGCCTCTTAGGGCCTCCCTTTGACTCAGATTCTCGGAAGTTTGCTTGGGAAACTACATTTCCCAGAGGGCTTTGCGGCGCTCACTTCCTCCTGGCTGATTGGATGGGGGGTGGTGCTGGGTTTGTTTGCTCGGCGTCTTCGATGGAATTGATAGGCTGGCAAGAAAGGGCGAGATTTTTCTCGATTAAAACCACCCGCACTCTGGAGGCGGGGAAGCGAGCCACGGCTCGGCCCCTCCCTCTGCGCTAAAACTGAGGTCTGTCTCGAGGCCCTCGGGGAAATGCAGCATTTAGGTCTCGGGGTCCCGCGGGCGCTCCGGAGGGTTGTGGGTGGGGTAGAAGCTGGCGGGATGAGGAGGGGCTGGGCGGGCCTTCCACACGGGCTACTCCTTCGCGCCTTCGCGCCGGGTGGTGCTGCGCGGAACATCTACCCATCTACTTCTTGGTTGACCCTCAGCGGGGATTGTTCTTGTAACTCTAGTTTTCAGCGTCTTCCAAGGTTAGATTTCGATTAAACACATTTTAGAGAAATCCGCTGAAAAATGGCGACATTATGTAAAGGAAACAAACGATATAGTCCTAAATGACTCCCCAGTTCCTGATGCTCATCGGATGCTCTATGAGGTTACAACACACCGTGGCGCTGTGCTTAAGGGGGATACATTTTACGTACGGACTTAGCCGGGCAGTGACTTCCGCTCTCCGGTAGCGTCAGCTGCTCTTCCAGGTGTTCTCAACTGGGCCGCACGATCCTCGTCCCCTGCTCCTGCCTTGTTGTTTCTGCCTTTGAGGACATTCGCTCTGCCAGGCTATAGGGTGTCGTTCTCATTTTACAGAGGGGAATACTGAGGGTGTGGTGGATAAAAGATTGTTGACCTGCCTAAGCTATTAGACACCAGACGTGTAATGGGAACTCAGTGCAATTGGAACTAATTCTGTTTCTTGTCTCAAACCTGCCCTGTTCACTTCGTGTGGTGTTAGCCTCCTTTTCTCAGATTTACTGCTACTTCCTTAGGTGAAGCCATGATCATCTCGGCTATTCTAACAGTCTCATCCATCCAGCATTTATTGAGTGTTAGCACTCCTCTATTAGAGTGTACATTCTAATAGGGGAGACAACTATTGATCACATAATACAAATAATAAAATTTTAAATTGCAATAAATAAAGGAAATAGGATGCTACAAGAGAGAATAATGGGGAGGACATACATTAGAGAGATTAAGGAGAGAAAAAAGTGCGTGATCTGAGTGAGACTTGAAAGCTGAGAAAGAAAACTCTAATAGCCTAGAGAAGAGTGGTCCAGGCAGAGGGAACAGCAAGTGCAAAGGTTCTGAGTCAGGCCAGAACTTGTTATTTTGTTGCTCAAGGAACTCAGAGACATCCCTTGGGAGTGGAGTATAGTGAAGTGGGGAGTAGAACAAATTGGGCCTGACTTCGTCTTTTCCAGTTTGCCTTTTATAAACCATCCCCACACTGGCAACATAGAAAGAAACCTTTTTTTCCCCTTCACTCTGTTGCCCAGGCTGGATTGCAGTGGCATGATCATAGCTCACTACAGCCTTGACCTCTTGGGCTCAGGCCATGCTTCTGCTTCAGCCTCCTGAATAGCTAGGAATACAGGTGTGCACCACCAGGCCCAGCTAACTTTTTGATTCTTTTTTGTAGAGATGAGGTCTCTCTATGTTGCTTAGGCTGATCTCCTCCTGGGCTCAAGCACTATTTCTACCTTGGCTTCCTAAAGTGCTGGGATTACAGGCGTGAGCCACTGTGCATGGAGAATATAGGAATATTTTCAGTACTCAAATAAGACGTACTCAAATAAGACAACTCTACTTTCTTTAGAGGCTTTGTGCCCCTTACAAATTTTAGTTCAGACTCCTGAGCCTAGGACTCAAAGACCTTCATGATTGGATTTATCTTGCTTTCCAGTCTTCCTGTTTTGTATGTGCTGTTATCTCTGCTGAGTATGTCCTCTCTCATATGCTTGCTGAGCAGGCAAACTTCTATTCTTTCTGTCTTGACTGAAATACCACCTATATGCTTAACTATATAGTTGTTGGTTTGCCTACCAATTTCTCCAAGGAGTCAATGAGCTTCTCCTCTTAGGGACTTGTTTCATGTCTTTGATGCAGAACATGAGGCCAGGCAGTTGGCGTTTTTTTTTTTTTGAGTTGGAGTCTCTGTTGCCCAGGCTCATGGCCACTGCAGCCTCGACCTGCTGGGCTCAGGTGATCCTTCTGCCTCAGCCTTCAAAATAGCCAGAACTACAGGTGAGTGCCGCTACACCCAGTTAATTTTTTTTTTTTTCATTTATTGTAGAGACAGAGTCTTGCTAAGTTACCCATATGGGCCGGCCTAATGTAGTCTTGAGAGCTGTCCAGCCCATATGGGTTTCTTGATGAAAATGCTTGGCAAAGGTTGGGACCAAAACCTCAGGGACAGCAACTCAGCCGTTTGAGGTGAGTGGATTGCCTGAGCCCGCGGGTTCGAGACCCACCTGGGCAACTTGGTGAGGCCTCATCTCTACAATAAATCAAAAAATTAGCCGAGCATGGTAGCGTGCACCTGTAGTTCCAGCTACTTGGAAGGCTGAGGCGGAGGGATCGCCGGAGCCCAGCAGGTCGAGGCTGCGGTGGCCGGGAGTGGCCACTGCACTCCAGTCTGGGCGACAGAGTGAGACTCCGACTCAGAAAACAACAACAACAACAAAAAAACAAATAAAAAATTCTCACCATCCACCTGGGAGATAATTCCCATCTTCAGTTTTGAACCAAGTTTGCTCCTGCTGTGAATAAGTAGGGTCCCATTCTGCCAATGGACTTGGGAACAATGCAGCAGCCAAAGTCATTAACTCCATTGTTCCTTGGGAGGCCAGGACTCTGGTTTCCTTGAGTAAACATTGTGTCTCCCCTCTGGTGTCCCTGGCAATGCATGACTGCTACCTTTTTAGGAACCCGTGGACTCAGGAAATCCTCTTGCCTCCGCTTTCCAAAGTGCTGGGATTACAGGTGTGAGGCATTGAGTCTGGCTAGTTGGTGTTTTCATAACAAATATCCATTAAGAGAATGAGTGGAACAGCGAGTCATGATTAGCCTCCACCTGTCACCCTATGAGAAGGTGACATGTGGCTCTTATCCTTGGCAGAGTGGAAATTAGCATCTAAAAGGTCAAGAGGAGATGAGTAAGAAATCTACACTTACTGTGAGCCAGACACTGTCTCATCCACTGTCTCATTTAATCTTTAGAACAATCATAGTTCTTGGTTTCTTTTTGCTGGCAAGAAAATGAATGCCCAAAGGCCTTGCCTAAAGGTCACCCCACTAGTAATGGGGAACTTAGGGCAGGCACCTAGGTCTTCCTGACCCATAGCTTGAGCCTCCTAATATTCCTTCTATTCCCCTTTCCCCTCTTCTGACACCTTTTACCAGCACAGAAGTCTTAAAACTTTAAGAAACTGAACTCCAGTTCTCTCCATCTCTGGTGTGTCATTTGTACCTCTGAGGACATCAGACCTGGAACAGCTGTTGTTGCTCTGCCTCTTCCAGAAACCAGTGACTCATATCATTCTCTGCTTGTATCAGTCTTTGAAGGACCTGGAATAATTGGTAGGACACAGAGAAGCAGAAAATCCAGGAAAGGGCATTCTTGGCCAGTACTGTCCTATAAAACTCTCTGAGATGAGTAAAGTGTTTTATATTTGTGCTATTCAGCATGGTAATGTCTCAAGTTCCTACCTAATATCTCTAGCTCCCTCAGTGGTCCCTGATTATAGGCTGTTCTAAGACACTCAGCCTCAGACTATAGACCCCTGGGCTATATCTTCAAGGGCCCTCAGATCCAAGTTCTGTCTCAGTTCAGCTGAAGCTAAGCCCAAGAACACACATCAGGGTACAGACAGATGGGATGCATGTGGCTCCAGAGATGGCCAGTGCGATACTGCCACCCCAGCATCCCACCCATAACCTGAACCAGAGGAGATGCTGGGTTAATATTGTGGAGGAATGAACTTACCCTACCCTGTCTTCCCCAGGCTGGGGCTCCCTCATCTATTACAATTGGTTCTGGAATCCTGTCATTGTGAATTGATGATTTTTGTTATATGGTAAAGATTAGTGAAGTCAGTGCTTCATATCCACATCCTCCATCCTGGCATTTTGGGGGTATGGCAAGGGGTAACTGAAAAACCAATGAGTAATAATTCCTTGGAAACATCCTAGATCTGACATTTCAATGCAATGGTCTTATTTTTATTTTGAAGCACTGTGTGCAAAGCAAAAGTCCAACTGAGCATTTTCTACATATGATGAGGGGCAGGGTGGTGCTGGGGAAAGAGGACTAGCCTAGGAGTCACCTCAGACCTGTGACTAACCGGCTGTGACTTTGGATAAGGTGCTCAATACCTCTGTAGCCCAGTTTTCTCACAAGTAAAATGAAAACACTGGACTCTATGATTATTGAAAGGGTCACCTGGGGCAAGTTGGGCCAGAGCCAGTGTTAGGGCCACTAAGCAGTACTGTAATAAAAGGAAACAGTTGGGATGGGCTCTTGGTTTTATGGATTTGTTTCTGGGCCTTATCCCATCCAGATTCCCTGCTGGGCATCCCCAGCAGATTCAATGGAATCAGCACAAAGGATGTGAGTCACGAAGGAGAGCATCCTGCCATCACTGTTTCCACCGGAGCTCATGGGACGCTATGCTCCACTGTGTCTTGGAAGCCCTGGTACCAGGACTTCCGGTAATAGGGTCCCAGACCCTTGCTAGAAATCTCCCAAGATGGGAAACCAGGGAGAGCCCAAGAGACCCAGGAGCTTATCCAAACAGCAAAGCCAGGGGTCTAAGAGTGCATCCGAATATGTGGGTGTATGGGCGATGAATGAGGGATGACTCACCAGAGGCACAGAAAGGCAGACCATGCAGCTGTTGAAGTTTCAAGGTCTTTTCTTGGAGTTGTTTAGCCAACAAAAAAGATAGCAAAGAAACCAAGCTTTTGTCTCCCACCCATATGGGATCTGGTGGTCTGAAATTTCCTGCGGGGACCTTCTTGCCTCCCTAGGGAGTAGTCCTAGGCAGAGACAGTCAGTTGCCCTCTGAGATCCAGTCCAATCCATGGGCAAACTCAGAAATCTTGGTTAGAAGGAAGTAAAGAGTTAACCTTAGTACCTCATCCTATGAGGCCGCAGTAGTCTTTCCCTGGGACCTTCCAGCATGCTGAAGTGTAACCTCAGCCAGATCTTTCAGTTGCCAACAGGTTTCAACACAGTCCACAGAGGATCACCAGTTGGGAAATATGGAAGACGAGAGAGAGATAGATTCTCAGAGATCTCGGTAGGACCTTCAGAAAATGTTAGGTACGAAGGGTTATGGTCAGGAGGGTATGGAGGGGGCACAGCACCGCTGGAGCCGGGGTGCAGGAGGTGCACTCTAATAACCAGAGATCTGAGTAACACAAAGATTTGCAACACAAAGAGATGAGGAAAGAAAAGATTTATTTAAAAGAGATCACTTCCCACATGTGGCCATCTGAGGTGCAATCAATGCCGCATGGAAGATGCAAAGAATTGTACAGAAGTTAGATTAAAAAATATAGTTTGTTTAAAAGTAAATTAGAGCCGGGCTCGGTGGCTCAGCCTGTAAACCCGCGCTTTGGGAGGCTGAGGTGAGTGGATTGCCTGAGCCCGCGGGTTCGAGACCCGCCTGGGCAACTTGGTGAGACCTCATCTCTACAATAAATCAAAAATTAGCCGGGCGTGGTAGTGTGTGCTTGTAGTTCCAGCTACTTGGAAGGATCACCGGAGCCCAGCAGGTCAAGGCTGCGGTGGCCAGGAGCGGCCACTGCACTCCAGTCTTGGTGACAGTGTGAGACTCCAACTCAAAAAAAAAAAAAAAAAAAAGTAAATTAGAGAGAGAGAGAAGGAAGAGAGAAAATTCACCTCCCCAAGGTGGGGGAGGGGCCCAAAGCCAGGAAGTATGGTGACAGCCATAGCTCAAAGAGCTTATGACAACATCAGAGACTAGCAAGGCAATGGCCAATGACTGCTTGTGGTTGAATCCTTTTAACCATTCCCCTTGATGGGGGAGATCATTGAGGTGATTGGGTGGTAGTCTGTTCCACATCATCATGAAGGGGCAGGCAAGCACTGGTACTGACATCAGATGATGGACAGCAGGCAGGTGGGTCGGTTAGTCACATGATTGCTACCATGGTGGGGTCTGTCTGAATCATGTAGGTCACAAAAAGCTGATTAGGTTAACTTGGGAGTTTGAGCCCAGAGGGGTTTTTTTCCTGCTAGAGACTTGTTACACATTTGCAATTCACAAACTCCTTAACCAAAGGTGGTCTTATTATCCTTTTTATGGCTCTGTCCTTGTCTTGCACCTGATGGAGTGTTACCAAGGAGTTGGGGTAGGCTGCTGCTTGACTTGCAGTAGAATGTCTGAATGCTTTCTAATGGTTATGCTGAGGCAAAAAAGACTAAACTAAGAATAAGCTAAGTTTCTTCTAGGTTTCTATAGGTACCTCCTTTCAATTCTTCCTACGGTTAATGTGCATGTTTAAAAAATGGCTGGTCACATCCGTGGTCAACCCACATTAAGCACCTTTCAAGTGAGCATTTGCTTGAATCTGGTCTATTTTCATTGTTTACTTTTTCTTTTTCTTTTTTTTTTTTTTTTGAGTTGGATTCTCACTCTGTCGCCACCGCAGCCTCGACCTGCTGGGCTCCAGTGATCCTTCTACCTCAGCCTTCCAAGTAGCTGGAAATACAGGTTCACGCTACCACACCTAGCTAATTTTTAAAAAAAATTTATTGTAGAAACAAGGTTTCACCAAGTTGCCCAGGTAGGTCTCGAACCCACGGCCTCAGGCAATTCACTCACCTTGGTCTCCCAAAGTGCTGGGATTACAGACTGAGCCACTGAGCCCGGCCCATTGTTTACTTTTTCTAACACTTTATTCTTAACCCACTGCCAGTGCTTTCCTCACTTGTAAGCTCTTTACTCTTTTTTGGCTGCTTCTTCAGATTCCTATAAATCTCCTTCATTTCCAGCTACTGAACTACCTGCTCCTTGGCCCTGCCAGGAATCTCTTTAATTCTCAGCTCTGCTTCCCTCACCCACTACTCCCGACTCCACTACAAAAACAAATCTGCAAAACCAGGAAGATCTCTGTGCTGGCAGTTGTTTCTCTCACCACTAGATGGTACGTGTAATACAGGTCATCAGACTTTCAGGCGAAAACTTTAATTTTATTGTGTATTTAAACTCCACCTCAAACCACACAAGTTTGAAAGGAATTGCAAAAGTACAAAATATACAAAAAGATAAAAAGTTGAGAGAATTGACAAAAACAGAGAACAAGCGGAATAATAATAAATTCAGGATGACATTGGCTCAAGGAAATCAATGCCAGCAGAAACTTACTTGTTTGACTCTGAGCTTCCAAACAACCAAAGTAAAGAGGGAAACGTGAGAGGTAACAAAATTTCAGATTTTTTTTTTTTTTTTGAGTTGGACTCTCACTCTGGCACTCAGGCTGGAATGCAGTGGCATGTTCCTGTTCACCACAGCCTCGACCTGCTGGGCTCCGGCGATCCTTCCACCTCAGCCTTCCAAGTAGCTGGAACTACAGATGCGCGCTACCACACCTGGCTAATTTTTGATGTATTGTAGAGACGAGGTCTTGCCAAGTTCCCCGGGTGGGTCTCAAACCGGCGGGCTCAGGCAGTCCACTTACCTCGGTCTCCCAAAGTGCTGGGATTATAGGCTGAGCCACTGAGCCCGGCAAAATTCCAGATTTAATATGATAATATAAAGCCCATCTTTTCCTGACCTTGAGACCAGAGAGATGTTTTTCTTGTGGGTTCACTGGCTGAACAATGGCACAAATACAGCAATGACTTAATTGGAGCTGTTTTTAATGATGTCCTTCTATGCAGGCCTATGGCATGATACTAAAGTATAATTGATGAAAAGCAGTTCTATTCAGTTGGGCATAGTGGCTTATGTCCATAATCCCAGAACTTTGGGAGGCTGAAGTGGGAGGATTGTTTGAGCCCAGGAATTCAAGACCCGCTTGGGCAACATAGTGGGACCCCCATCTCTACAAAAAATAAAAATAAAAAAATTGCCAGGCTCGGTGGCTCAGCCTGAAATCCTGCGCTTTGGGAGGCTGAGGTGAGTGGATGTCTGAGCCCGTGGATTCGAGACCCGCCTGGGCAACTTGGCGAGACCTCATCTCTACAATAAATTAAAAAAAATTAGCTGGGCGTGGTAGCGCGCGCCTGTAGTTCCAGCTCCTTGGAAGGCTGAGGCAGAAGGATCACCGGAGCCCAGCAGGTCGAGGCTGCGGTGACCTGGAGCATGCCACTGCACTCCAGTCTGGGCGACAGAGTGAGACTCCAACTCAAAAAAATAAAACAAAATAAAAAAATTAGCCAGGTGTGATGGTACGTGCCCATAGTTCCAGCTACTCAGGAGACTGAGGTGGGAGGATCGTTGGAATCCAGGAGTTCAAAGCTGCAATGAGCTATGATCATACCATCTCACTCCAGCCTGGGTGACACAGCAATAGCCTGTATCTAAAAACAAACAAACAACAAACATGTGTTTTCAGGCATAGTAAATTAACTGTTTGTTGCATGCCTCTGTATTTTCAAACTGATATTTGTATGCCTCCCTCCCTCAGGCTTTGGGTGGAGTCTGGGGAGCAGGAGCTGTCCTTGGAGACTGTGGTAACCAGTTTCTAAGTCCCCCAGTGATCCCTGCTTCCTAGTTTTCACACCCTCTCCAGTCCCTTTCCACATTGTACCAGTGGTGGTTTGTGTAACCAGTAGAATACAGGAGAAGTTATGGTGTGTCATTCCCCAGATCAGGTTATAAAAGCATTGTAGCTTCTCTCTTGGTCTCTCTTCTCTGTTTTCATCTTTCTCTTCCTATCAGATCATATACTCTGGGGGAAGCCAGCTACCATGCCATGAGGAGGCTGAAGGGGAGACCCACACAATAAAGAACACTGCCAGCACTGCCAGTGTCAGCTCGCTAGCCCTGTGAGTGCACGCACTGTCTTGGGTGCAGATCCTCCAGCCCCTCAGCCTTCAGAGACTAAATCCCCAGCTAATACTTTGATGGAAACCTCATGAGAGACCATGAGCCAGGCTACCCAGCTAAGTTACTCCTTAGCAATGTGGGATAATAAAAGCTTGTTGTTTTAAGCTGCTAAGTTTGGGGGGTAATTTATTATGTAGCAATAAATGATGGATACAGAGGCCAGTAGGGGGCCAGGCATATGATGGCTCATGCCTGTAGTCCCAGGTACTCAGGAGGCTGAGGTGGGAGGATTGGGTGAGCCCAGGAGTTTGAGGCTTGGTGAGCCATGATCATGCCACTGTACTCCAGCTGGGCAACAGAAGAAGACTCCCCAACTCAAAAGAAAAAAAAAAAGAAAATAAATCCAAAGTTGCATCAGGGGAAATTTTACAGGGGTGAGTCAACTTGGTTTCAGAGTCTAAGAAAGAATTTCAGAAGCAATCTGAAGGGGTTTTAAGTCTGATAGATTTCAGCTTCCATTCAGCTTTTTATCTTCATGAATGTGGAAAGATAGAGGTAGAGAGGTTCACATAAAATGTCAACAAAGGAGACTTCTCTGCAGAAGAACAGTGGGAGCAAGGACCTCAACTTTCTTGTTCATTGTGACATCCTCAGTGCCTAGCACAGAGCCTAACACATAATAGGCTTTCTACAAATCTATCTTTAATGAATGAATGAGTGGTAGTTACAACTCTGAGTGAGCCATTCATGTACCTGGGCAACCATCATTTATTAAGCTCCTACCATGTACCAGATACATAACACTTGTTAAATCTCAGGAACTTTTGTGTCATATACAGATTTACATCTATCTTTTGTTCCACTGTACCTCCCCTCACTCTCTGTCTTCCTCTTGAAATTCCTGATTATTTTTGTAGAGATTTGCATATGCTTTAGTTTTCACACTGAACTCTTTTTCATGAAAATAGTGTTCTTAGGCCATCATGGCAAGTAATTTCTGATCACTGTTTTTCCAGAATGAGAACTGGAGTTACTCAGGACATTGGGTTTATTTTGTGCAATTTTATCTTGGGGCCTGCCCTGCTGCATCTTTTTTCCTTTTTGTTAAAATATGACTTGAGTCAGGTGCAGTGGCTTATCCCTGTAATCCCAGAACTTTGGGAGGTGGAGGCGAGAGGATTGCCTGAGCCCACGAGTTTGAGACCAGACTGGGCAACTTGGCAAGACCTTGTCTCTACAATAAATCAAAAATTAGCTGGGCGTGCTGGTGTGTGCCTGTAGTTTCAGTTACTTGGAAGGCTGAAGTGGAAGGATCACATGAACCCAGCAGGTCAAGGCTGCGGTGGCTGTGAGTGTGCCACTGTGCTCCAGTCCGGAGTGAGACTCTGACTCAAAAAAATAAAATATGACTTGAAATGTTAGGTGTTAATGAAAAACAGTTTGTTTTTTTTTTTATTTGAGACAGGGTCTTGCTCTGTCACCCTGGCTGAAGTCCAGTGGCACTATCATAGCTAACTGCAGCCTTGAACTCCTGGGTTCAAGTGATCCTCCTACCTCAGTCTCCCAAATAACTACCACTACACCTGGCTACTTTTAAAAAAAATTTTTGTAGGGATGAGGTCTTGTGATGTTGCCCAGGCTGTTCTCAAACTCCTGGCCTCAAGTGATCCTCCAACTTCAGTCTCCCAAAGGGCTGGAATTACAGGCATATGACATTATCTAGAATCTGCATTCCTCTTTTCATACTGACTTTGGTGTTGATTTTAATGAGACTTTACTGTAATAGAAATACTCTGGGGGTGAAGGAGAATCAAACAGGGTGATTGCCTCAAACCTCGTGTCCTCCCCCTCTGTAAAGCACTCCTTTATCCATGGTTGGCTCTGCACTGCTTCCTCCTCCTCCTCTTCCACCATGATCACCACACAGCTATTACTGAGTGCCTACATCATGCCATCACTGAGTTCCACAAGTGTTACATGCATTATTGATTCTGTGCTGGAGATTGTGAATTGCCTTGCCAATTTTATTAGTCAGGTGCACTTCGGGAAGCAGACACCAAGATGGGATGAAATGTGTGAGTATTTTACTAGGGTAAATGCCTGTGTGGAAGGAAATAGGGAGGGAGCAGGAGCAGACCTGGGGAGCCATCAGACACAAGTGAAGGAGAGAGGAAGAGAGGCTGGGTTGTTAGCATTCCAGTCTGCCCTGCAGTCTAAGAAGGTACAGTCTAACAAATGTTCTGCAAAACCATCTGGGAGTCCCTGAGCCAAAGTCAGTTAACAAAGGTGTCCCTTGTTTCTTAGGACTGGACCTGAATTTTTACCCCACCATACTCAGTCGTTGGTGGGGTGCATGTCCCAGGGAGGTGTGGCCAATGGATTTTAAGGCACAGCAGTTGGTGTCCTCAGTTCCCAGCAGTAAGAAGTCTGTGGAGGCACATTCTTGTGGCTATCACGCCAATATTTATTCTTTTTTAAAGATAACAGAAGTTTGGTTTATTTGGGGAGGCAAACTGACCCTGAACTAAAAGATTTAATTCTTAGCCTTCCTTGCAACTTGGTGTGGCCTTAGGATAGGGTCATTTGTGGAGATTTCAGATTCTGGGCTCTGATTTTCACTAAAAAAAAAAAAAAGTCAGTCCTCTTTTGTGGAACCTGGGCATTTGGATTTTTGGAAAGCTCCCCAGATTAGTCTGATGTCTGTTATTCAGAGTCCAGCTTGAGTGACTCTAGCTTCACAATGAGAAGCACAGACATCGTGGTGTGGTGTACCTGAGTTCAAATCCTAATACTGCATTTACTTGCTGCTGACCTGTTGCAAGCCAATTAAGCACTCTGTGTCTCAGGTTTTATCATTTTCAAATTGAAGAAAATAATATGGCCTACCTTACAGAGTTGTTGTGAGGATTAAATGAGATAATTTATGTAAAGCTCTTAGCTTTGCATAAATATGCTCTCAGTAATGGTGGCTATTGTTATCATACCCCATGCATGTATCTTGCAAACAGTATAGGCACAGAGTTCTATTAGTATGGATAATTTATACAAATACCCAGGGAATCATGATTCAGCAGAGGCTGGTATAGGAAACTGGGACTCTCCTTTCTCTCTCCAGCTGCTTCTGGCCCTGAGAGGGAGTGACCTGCCTGTACACATTGAATAAAGGTCTTCTAGGACATGCTCCTATGTTCCCCAGTGGCCACCTTCTACTCTTCCCTTTCTCCTCCTTTTCAACCAGTCTAAGTATTACGGCCTATGCTCAATGGTTCCCTTTTCTCATTTCCCATCCCCTCCTCAATCCACTGTAATCTGGATTCTGCTGTCACTACTGAAGTGACTTCAGAAAGGTCACCAGTGACTTCCATGTTGCCAAATCCACTGGATAAAGTATTTGGAAGGGTCCACTGAGGGGAGGTGGACTGATGCCGGTCTGAGGCCGTGGGAATAATGCAAGATTGCACAAGGAGGAAAGTAGAAAGAAGTAAAGTTTATTATTCACCTTTCACAGATTGGAAAGGGGGCCGACACTCAGAGGCATGTGTGACCTTGAAGGGCCAAGAAATGGGTATACTTAAGAGTCTTTGGGACAAGGGGATTTTGGTCCGGAAGAGTGTCCAGGGCTGTGGGTCTTTGATGTTGATTGTAGTGACATGAGTTTTAGATCTTGAGGTTGCCAGACGTTAGCATATCATGAACTCAGGTGGTGGGCTAGATGGGAGGAGACAAGGGGAGGAGCTTGTCAGACTGGAGTGCAGTGGCCACTCTCGGCCACCGCAGCCTCGACCTGCTGGGCTCCAGTGATCCTTCTGCCTCAGTCTTCCAAGTAGCTGGCACTATAGGCATGCGCTATCACGCCCAGCTGATTTTTGATTTATTGTAGAGATGAGGTCTCGCCAAGTTGCCCAGGCGGGTCTCGAACCTGCGGGCTCAGGCTTGTTAGACTTTTGATCTTGCTTTTGCCTTTCTGGGTTTAGCTTTCTCATCAGTTAAATATAAGAGTTGGACTACTTATCTCTGAGGTCCTTCTAACTCTCTGACACCATCATGACCAACTTTTTCATCAATTGCACAACCCTTGATACCACTCCTAGGAATCCATCCTACAGAAATATTCTTCTAAGGGCATAAAGATGTATGTGTTCAAGAATGTTTACTTATATGAACCTGAGTGCTCATCAAGAGGGGACTGGTTAAGTGACTTATGGAAGTACATTCCCTGGGGCTACATTGCTCAAAATAGACAGTCTGCTGTTTGTTATTGGTCTACTAGGAGATAAGGAACTTGAACCAGAGTAAATCATGACTTTATCAAGAGAGTCTTACTGATAAAAAAAAAATATATATATATATTATATATGTATTTAAAATTAATCTTTGAACGACATGGGTTTGAACTGTGCAAGTCCACTTATTTGTGGATTTTTTTCAATTAAAGTTATATCAAATATGCCTGCCTGTTCTACGGCTCCTCCAATCTCCTCCACCTCTTCTGTCTCTGCCACCCGAGGCAGCAAAACCAACCCCTTCTCTTCCTCTTTCTCCTTAGCCTACTTAACATGAAGACATGGATAAAGTCCTTTATGATGATCTACTTCCACTTAATAAATAGTAAATACATTTTCTCTTTCTTATGATTTTCTTAATAACATTTTTTTTAGCTTACTTTATTGTAAGAATTTGGTGTATAATCCATATAATATACAAAATATGTATTAACCAACTATTTATATTATTGGGAAGACTCTGGTCAACAGTAGGATATTAATAGTTAGGTTTTTTTGGAGAGTCAAAAGATACACATGGATTTTTTACTATGCTGGGTGAGGAGCATTGGCACCACTTACTTCCATGTTGTTCAAGGGTTAACTATATATATCAGCTGAAGTAAACAGTGTGTTTGAAGACATAGTTGATTTGCATTCTGGAGCAAACTCCCCTTTATCTTTTTTCAGACCAGTAGCAAACAGCTCCTGGGCTAGCACTTTTAAACAGACCATACTTTGAATAGTACTTCAAAAGCTTAACAATAAAGTAGCTCTGCCTGTGTGCTTGTAGAACAATGCCTAATAAACATTGTTAAAAGAAAAAAGTATGCTGTAAACAGTATGGTGTTTTCAAAAGCAGAGGTCTAGGTAAAAGGGTATATACAGGCACACACACAGCTATGCTGGTAGATGCATGAATCATTTCTGCAATGAGCTCTTAGAAATTAATAGTGGTTACCTCTGGGGAGTGCAGCTGGGGTCTAGGGTGAGTGGCCACTTTCTTTGTTGTGTATCCAGACTACTATTCAGTGAGTATTCCTCCTACAGCATAGTAGCTGCAATCTGTGCTGACTGGTCTGTATCCTTCTTGCAACAGTTGCTAAATATTTTGAATGTCATTTCTGTTATATACTTTTACTATTTGGAAATTTAAAAAAACCCACAAGAAACAAAAAACACTATCACTCTCATATTTAAAAACAAACTAGTTACAGAGAGAACATTGATCTTCTAGGGCCTCTATTTGCTGAATAACAAGCCCCTTTTTTCATTTTTTGTGAACATTTCTTCCCTCAGTTCTCTCAAATATGTCTGTGAACAAAGCAGTCCTCTCTGTCGTGGGTTTTGGTGCTCTTCTGCAGATATATTCATAAGAAGTCAATTTGGTTCACAGCCTAGTGGTGAAGAAGGCTCAGGGGCCAGAGGGCTGATTATGGTTCTAATTTGCAATTATACAGTGATTTTTCACACTGCTCATGGAATCCAGACTTCCTCCCTGTTTGAGTTGGAGAGTTAGAAGGATCTGATTTGATTGAAGTAGCATAGGCTGTGATTATCATAAGAATTTGGCATAGTAAATTGAATTGGACAACAAATGTAAATTATTTTCTTTCATTTCTCACTCCTACACAATGGTGTATTTACTGTTTGTGGCTGACCCCGTGTAGAAAAGTTAAATGACTTATCCTAATGCCTTTGAGATGAAAACTGTTGAGATACCTGACTGGTCTCTTGAAACTCAAGATGCAAACAGGCTGTGCTGCTGTTGAGGCAGCATGAAGCTGAGACAATATCCCTGGATGCTAGTAGTTTTTTGATTCAAGTACTCTAGGTCTACCTACTGTGGTTCCTTTATTTATTTATTTATTTTTTGAGTTGGAGACTCACTCTTGTTGCCCAGGCTGGAATGCAGTGGCATGCTCACGGCCACTGCAACCTTGACTTTCTGGGCTTAGGCAGTCCTTCCACCTCAGCCTTCCAAGTAGCTGGAACTACAGACGCACACCACCACGCCCGGCTAGTTTTTTTTGTGATTTATCGTAGAGACGAGGTCTCAACCAAGTTGCCCAGGCTGGTCTCAAACCCTGGGCTCAGGCAGTCCTCTCACTCAGCCTCCCAAAGTGCTGGGAATACATGCTAAGCGACCGTACCCGGCCTACTGTGGTTCTCAATGAAAGTTTAAACATTTTTCATCTTAAAATATTTTTAAAAATCTTATTTGTGTATAATAAAGAAGTTGGCTGGCCTTTGGGTTCCAGAGAGGTATCCTCCAAATCCTTAAAATTTTCTGAATGATAGGCATGTCTTTGTTATTCATGGTGGGGCCTGATAGTTTCTGCTAATGATATAACTCAGGTTGGGGCTAACCATACCAGAGAGAACCACAGTATGATTGGAGGGCTAGAGCTTTCAGCCATGTTTTATCAGCCCAGTCTCTGAAGAGGGGCAGAGGGGAATAGCCAATGACTCAATCAACATGCCTGTAATGAAACTCCAGAAAAAACTCTGGGCATTGTAGGCCCAACTCTGGGCAAGTTAGGCCAACTTCCCTGGATGGCAATACTCTTTATTGTCACATATTAATGTGTTGGGGGAATAATACATCCTTACTCCATGGAAAGACAATGGAAGTTTTGCATTTGGAAGCTTCCCAGACCTTGGCTTATGTGTTTCCCTTTGGCTGGTTCTGATTCATATCCTTGTGCTATAATAAAATTGGAAGTATAGCACTTTCCTGAGTTCTATGAGTCATTCTAGTGAATTACCAAACTTGAGGAGGTAATAAGAACTTCTGAGTTTGTAGCCAGCTGGTCAGATGTAAGAGTGGTATCTGCTGATGTCTGAAGTGAAGGTAGTCTTGTGGAAGCCTGGACCCATGACTTTAAAGTTTGGCCTAACTCTGAGTAATTGGTGTCAGAAGTCATTGCAATTTTTTTTTTACCTTTTTATCTTGAAAAATTTAAAACTTGAAGAAAATTGACAAGAGTAGTACAATGACTACCCATACACTTTTCACTTAGAGTCTCCAATTTGTTAACATATTCCCATATTTACCTTATTTTTCTCTTTCTGTATATAAATTTCTGAACCAGTTGGAAGTTGCAGACAGATAATCCCTAAACACTTCAGCACATACCTCTTGAGAATCACAACATTCTCCTATATAACCCCAATAGCATGATCACACCCAAGAGATTTAGTATTGATACACTAATATTATCTAATATATCATACTTAAATTTTCCCTATTGGTTTCAACATATCATTTATAATTTTTTTCTTTCAACTTAGGATAAAATTAAGGATCATGTATTGCTTTGATTGTTATGTATCTCTGGTTTTCTTTAATCTAGATTATATAATTTTCCCCTTGTTTTTAATTTTTATTTACTTTAATTTTTTTCTTTCATGAGATTGACACTTTTGAAGGGGCATGCTACATGTCTTGTATATTGCTTAATGATCTGGATATTTCTGATTGTTTTCTCATAATTAGTTTCAGATTATAGGACTTTTTTTTTTTTTTTTTTGAGTTGGAGTCTCACTTGTCACCCAGGCTGGAGTGCAGTGGCACGCTCACAGCCACTGCTACCTCCACCTGCTGGGCTTAAGTGATCCTTCTGCCTCAGCCTTCCAAGTAGCTAGAACAGATTATATATCTTTAGCAAGAATAAAAGCCACATAGATGATGTGTTGATGAAAGGTTTGGATTAATGTGACATTAGCAAGATGGCAGAATAGAAGATCTTCTGACATCACTCCCCCACAAAAACACAACCAGAAACTATTCAGACACAGGAATACCATCCTGAGTTCACTAGAACTTGAGGGAGAAGTGGAGAAATTCCTTGGGACCTCAGAACTGAGAAAAGCTGTGACAAGTAAGATAAACAGTCATTTCTGACTGCACTGGCCTCTCTTTTAACCCAGCATAATGCCACACATGTTACAGCCTGACTGGGCTTTTATGCCCACTGCCCAGAAAAACCAAAACTGATATGGCCATTACAGTTAGAGAAAGAGTTTAATATCACAAAGCACAGCTGAGCGAGGAGGACAGGATAAATTACTCAGATCCACCTCCCTGAAAATTCACAGGATAGGGTTTTTAAAGGGAACTTGGTGGGCAGAGGGATAGGAGTTGCTGTTTGATTGATGATGGGGATGTTGAGATTGTCTTTCTGTCCCAGAGCCAGTTTCTGGGAGCGGGCATCACAGATTGGTTGAGCTGTATAAATTTTCAGTCTGAAGTCTAAAAAATATCTCAAATACCACTCTTAGGTTTTACAATAGATGCTATCTTGCTATCTATAAAACAAGTCCTATGACCATCAGGTACTACCCCCCGGGATGTGAACCACTATGGAGATAGTCTAGTAGGAAGGTATGGGGTAAGTTGGGGTCCCCAGAGATTGAACTGCTTTTGTCCTCAAGCAGTCTTAGGTCCATTGTTTAAGAGAGAATATGTTGATCAGTCTTGTGGGGCAGCTTCCCCTTCCCCAGAAATCAGGACATGAAGGTAATTAATTACCTTTTGTTGGAGTGAAAGCAAACTTAGAAACAACAAATTTCCTAATTTCTAAACATAGCTGCAGCTTTTTCAGGACTTGGGTCTCTTCTACAGCTTTTACTCTGTGACCTGATATTAATGTTATATAATGTTATATATGTTTTACATACCGAGAATTTCCATTCATCCATGGTTTCTGGGGTGAGAGGAGGGGGTTGGAGGTGGATGTTTGATCTCTCCACCAGTCTGGGAATCCTTGAGAGAAACCCACTCTGGTCCTTTTCCATAGAAACTACTGGGAGTCCCAGGAGGGCCAAACCACCTGGGGTGAATTGGAGACAAAAAGCAAGGTGCTGAACACAGCACTGACACTCAGATCTTGGTGGCTACTTTATACTCTGATTGGTGGGGACACCATGTTGAAGAGACTGACCAGTGCCATAGTGTAGCAGGGAGCACAATCTGTGGGTAGGCCTGAATCCCTGGCCAAATATTCCACAAAGCCCATGTACTTACATGGAGACTTTCTGTGGCCCTGAAACAACTAAAAGGTCAGGATTAAGTTCCAGTGCCTACTTAAGTCTTTCCTAGACAGGGAAACTATGGCAGGGCAGCATTATAGTCGTGGGGCAATATTTAATTTCCTGTGCTCACTGCAAATCTTCCTCAGACTAAGAAGCAATGACAAGGCAACAATTTAGTTCCAGTGCAGGCCGGGTGGAGTGGCTCAAGTCTGTAATCCCAGCACTTTCGGAGGCTGAGACGAGAGGATTGCCTGAGTCCAGGGGCGCGAAACCAGCCTAGGTAACTTGGTGAGAACTTGTCTCTACAATAAATCAAAAAATTAGCCAGGTGTGGTGGAATGTGCCTGTAGTTCCGGCTACTTGAAAGATTGAGGCAGAAGGATCACCTGAGCCCAGCAGGTTGAGGCTGCGGTGGCTGTGAGCAGCGTGCCACTGTACTCCAGCCTGGGTGACAGAGTGACACTCTGACTAAAACAAAAAAATTTCCAGTGCAGTGTTTTAGTTCTGGTGCTCACTATAAATCCTCCCCAGAATGAGAAGAACACAAGAGGCCAGTATTTAAGTTTCAATACTAGGTAGTAAAGGTATAACACCACCAAAGGACACCTGTAAAAACTGGAAGAGATGGCTGTTTCCTCAAATGCACAGGCATCAATGTAAAGATGCAAGGATTGTGAAAATGAAGGGAATTATGACACTACTAAAAGAAACCAACAAAGCTCCAGCAATGGGACCAGAAGAAATGAAGATCTTTGAAAAGTCAGACAGAGATTTCAAAATAATCCTTTTAAGCAGGCTCAGGAAATCACAAGAAAATACAAATAGAAAACTAAATAAAATTTGGAAAACAATCCAGGAACAAAAGGAGAAGTTTGGCAAAGAATAGAACAATAACAGCAGTAGCAACAACAACAACAAAAAGAACATTTAGAAATAAATAATATAATAACTAAACTGGGTAATTTCATATGTTCCATCTTCAAGCTTGCTGATTCTTACCTTTGTTTGATCCAGTCTGCTGTTGAAATTACCCAATCGGAGGAACAAAAATAAAGGTTTGGACTAGAAAAGGGAAAAAGTTCATCGGCAGTGAGGTGCATATATGCTACTCATTGGTATGTGGAAGCACTGCTTGGGTCAAGAGCTATAGTTTGTGGCAGAGACGATTTTACAGAGCTGGAATGTTGGAGCTGTCCAGGGTTCATTTCATCTTCTCACTCTTCTGACACCATTTCACCCCAACCCAAACTAAGACTTAGAGAATTCTCATATGTCCATCTTTAGCCCAGCTCGCTAAAACCCAGTCCTGATACTCAACTGCCTACTTTCATCTTAAGGATGTCTCAAAGATCCCTCACATTAACGTCTTCGACTCTGAGCTCTTGAGTCTCCACACCAGCTCCTACTCCTGGCATGGGTCCATATCTCCATGAGTGGCCACCACCCAGTCAGTTACATAAGTCAGAAACCTGGGCATTGTTCTTGATGTTGGCTTCTCTTCCCTTTCTCTTATAGCCAGTCCATCACCAAGTCCTACTGTTTTGACCACCTCCACCTAAACAGCTATTAAATTCATCTACTCTCTCCATCTTCTCTGCCACCTGCTTTGTTCAAGCCACTATTCTACTATAGCTTCTTAACTAGCCTCTTGGCTTCCATGCAGGCTCCCTTCTGAGTCTGCTCTCCATACAGCAGCCAAAACAGCTTTTGGAAGTGTAAATCTGGTCACACCATCCTCCTACTTAAAATCCTTGAATGAATTCTGATTCTTCTTTCAAAAAATAAAAAAAATTTGCTAAGGCCCATGGCCACTGTCTACATCATCCTAGTATACTATTCTTCCTCTTGCTCTCTGCACTGCTGTTCCTCTTTCAGTTTCTTAAACTCCAAACCAATCCTCTTCCTTTTTGCTCCTTAAGCTGCATGCATGAGTACACACGTGCACACACACACACACACACATACACACACACACACATGTGTGTGTTCTTTTCACCTGTGTTCTTCCTTCACATCTTTGTTCATTAGTTTCATCCCTCAGGGAAGCCCCCTCTCACACATTTTTAGAGCATTCTGTTCTTTAACTCTGAGCCCTTATTACAGATTACATTTCTGTAATGTTCACTGTTTCATTAAGATCTGCCTCCCCTACTTCTAAGCTTTGAAGGACAATAACCACACTGTCTTCTTCCCCTTGGTAGCGATAGCATGTAGCACAGTGTCTGGCACTAGGTAAACTCTTAATAAATATTTGGGAATGCATGAATATTCTCTAGGAGGCCTAATGAGAATTCCAAATGGCTTGTGTGCCCATGCAAATGTTAAGGAATTTATTCTACACTCTCTTATAGTCTTGGTAAGTTTGATAAAATACTATCTATTTTATCTGCTCAGTCTGACTTTAAAAGTCCATGGGGGAATTTTTATTTCAAAGCAGTTCCTAGATTTAAACTTTTGAAAAGGAAGAACGACCAGCGTTTTTCCCCATCTTGCCATTATGTCTTGAGCCATCTAAGTTCGGATGGTGGCCAAGGCAGCAAATGAAGTGAGAGGCCATTGATATGTAAATATGGTCATTAAGATTGGCGGCCACACCCCAGAACTCTGTTTCAGTTCTTTCACAGTCAATGCCAATTTACATTAAAAAAATGAATCCTCCAAATTTAAAATTACTCTGTAAAGCTAAAATGCATAGAAATCAAACTATTAAAAAAATTGAGTTTTCAATAGAACACATTGCTGGCTTTTTTTTGGTGGTAAAAACTGGGTGTCCTTTAACAATTAGGTTCTCTTTGGCTTGTGAAAGGCTTCTGGTTTCTTCAGGATGGACACTCTTTGACCCTGGACTGACCTCTGCAGTGACTCTGTAGCATGGACAGCCAAGCAGTTAAGGCAAGTTCTACTGGAGATATTGCTATCATTTTTGAGTTATGAAAAGTGATACTCAAAAAGACCATGTGATATGTTCAAGACTTAAATCCAAGTCTTCGGATTTCGAGTACTGACCTCCTTAACATTGTCTCTTAAACGGTCAATCCTCTAAACAGCTGTGATTCTTTTTAGAGCAGAGCTCTGACTCACCTATGTTATGCACGCCTACCCTTTGCCCACTAGATTTTACAGGAACTTTGGAGAGTACTTGTAAATGCATGGACAAGAGGTAAAGCAAATTCCTTCCAGGTAACAAGAGGGTGGGGTGTCCTTGAACTGTCCTATCACCTAAATTTGGTTTCACACAGAATCCCCAAGATGCTGAAAAATCACTTTGGTCGTTGGATGCCCAGATCAGAATTGATGGCTTGAGAGGCAGAGGAGCAGAGCTTCTGTGATGATCTTAGGAAAATGGGATGTGGCTGCTGAAGCCCTGAGCTTGGCTCCTGGCAAACCTCAGCCCTGCTGTTTCCCACTGCTAATGGACGATGGCCCACTGGCTCCTGCACCTGTAGGCAGCTCTGATTTCTGCTTCAAGTCTGCAGTCATGTAGCCTTTAAGATTGGAATGTTGTCCTCTGATTCAGACTATTCCTTTCTTCTCTGCAACAGGGCTACCATAGGACATATTACTACGTGGTTAGTACTGCTTTGCTGCTCACCAGCTTTCTGGTCTTTAACAAATGCCTTCTCTTACCCCCAGTTTCCCCAACTGTAATAATAGACACTATGAAGAAGGTTCTCTGTACACTGTTTACCAACTTGTCTGAATCTGGTGATACAGAACTCACACATACAAGTTACTTGAAGTGAGTTTATTACTTATAGAAGTCAGGCAGCAAGGGACAACACAAGCCTAGGTTTCATTACCAGCCGGTCCTTCAAGGTTCAGGAAATCTGCCTAAAGTGCATTGAGTCTCAACTGTGTGTGGTCTATTTGCATGGCAGCTGAGGGAGCCCAGAAAGCACCCCACCCTTAGGGTTACAAGACTCACTGGGCTAAGCATTGAAGAATCTTGTTTCTAGGGGAGATTTAGAACAGAGCTTGGACTGTCCTGGCCAGTTCCCCTCTTGTCCCGGGATGTTTCATTCTCAGCACATTCTATGATATTTTGAGGACTACAAGTGAGGAAGGAGGTAGAATTGGGTTGGTCCATGACCAGACAACTGTCCCGCAGACCCTATCGCACAGGATCTTGTGAGGATGAGGTGAGATACTCAGTGCCTTGTATGCATCATTTTAAAAAAGTAGTATTGCTAAGTTTAAAAAGGGCCTATCTGTAGGGTCACTGCATGGGGACACGGCCTGAAGGCAATGTGTGAGGGTAGTGCATGATGACACTGTATAGGGACATTGCATGAGGATTCTTAGGAATTCTTTGTGACAGACAGCATCATGGGAGATGGTAGCTCAAGAAGGTGGGTCAGATTTGTGCTTTTGAAACCTCATGAGTAATGCAGAGCAGAATTTTGAAAGGAAAAACTTTACCTGGTAGCTTTTTATGTTTTACTGACATCTGGGCTGAGCTGGCTCTCCATTCCAGGTCTGGCTGACTCCAGGGCTGGTGAGCAGTCATTATCTTGCACAAAGATGCACCATGAAAGAGCAAAATGTAATCCAGCAGGTCTTCCTGTGCTGCTGGGAAGTGCTGGTCTGCCCAGAGGGGCCATTCTTGATGGAGCAGAGGAATGGGGAGGGGAGAAGTTAAAATGGAGAAGCTCAAGACCAAGCTATGACCAGGAGCTAGACCTTCTTCATTTGGAGGACTACTTTTTGCCTAGAACCATGTAGATCATGCAGGATCCTGGGAGTGGCTTCAGGAAACGCCCTTGTGGTCTATGCTGCTATTTCTAAGTTAGACTCTCTAACATAGACTTTATCACTGAAAGAGGATTTATAAGTGGCTGTTCACTTATTCATTCATTCCTCACTTATGGAGCACTAGATTCATCAGGATTCTCCAGAAAAATAGAACCAATAGAAACAGAACCCAGGAAATGTGTTATAAGGAATTGGCTTGCATGATTATGGAGGTTGGCAAGTCCCAGGATCTGCTGGGTGTGTTGGTAACCTGGAATACCAGCCGAGCCAATGATATAGTTCTAGTCTGAAGGCTAAAAAGTTCATGACCCAGGAAGAACTGATGTTTCTTTTCTAGTTCAAAGGCAGGAAAAAGCTAGTGTCCCATTGTCTGTCAGGTAGGAATAATTCACTTGTATCCTGAGGAGAAACAGCCTTTTTTCTGTTTTGACCTTCAATTGATTGGATGAGATCCACTCAAGTTGGGGAGAGCAATCTACTTTACCTCATCCCACTAGTTTAAATGTTAATCTCATCCCAAAACACTCTCACAGATGCACTCAGAATAATGACTAAATATCTGGGCACTGCATAGCCCAGTTAAGTTGACTCATAAAATTAACAATCACAGTCACCAGCGATGTGCTAGGTAGGCATATTTCAAGACACCAGGGACGCTGCAGTGAACAAACAAACAAAGCCCTGTTATCAAGGGAGCTGACATTTTGTGGGGAGAGATGGATCAAAAATCAAGTCAACAAACAAATACAACTTTTAGCAAAGTCCCTATGCAGTGTCACCATGCACTGTTATGATAGAGGGTGGCTATTTTATTTGGGTAATCAGGGAGGGCTTTTCTGAGGAGGCGACACTTTAATGGAGACCTAAAGACAAAAAGGAGTCAGCCATGAGAACACGTTGGGGGTGGTGGCATGTGTTCCAGGTAGGAGGAGTAATCAGGCAGGACTGAGCTTGGTGAACCTGAGGAACAGAAGGCCAGTGAGGAGGAGAATGGCTCCAGAGGGGGCCAGAAAGGGCAGAGGCCAGACTCTGCAGAGCCTTGTAGGCTGGGGAAAGGAGGCTACATGTTATTCATTTAGCCTGCTGACTCACCCCAGTCCTTGGCTAGGATGCTTTGGTCTCAAACCTGCTGCAGAATCAGGATCCAAAAGTGCCCCTTCCCTAATGGTAACAATACTTACACCTCTGTGCCTTTGCACAAGCAGTTCTCCCTGCCGGGATGCCCTCCTACCTTCTCTGTCCACAGATTGCCCAGACATCCTTTAAGACAAAACTCACATAGCACCTTCTCTCCAAAGCCTTCTCAGGATTATGTGGGCAGTGAGCCAACCACTCCTCTATACAGCCACAGCCTTTTGTAAATACGCTTATGCTCACATTTGTCAGCTGCATTGTCATTTTATAGTTCTGAGTCTTTCTTTTCCATCTCTCTCTGCTTGAGTTAGGGCCAGTGTCTGATCCTTTTTCTGCTCCCAGCATCTAGTCACACAGCATTGGCTGTATGAATGTGTGCTGAAGGTTCTAACTGAAACTCAGAGCTGGATCTCTCTAGCCTCAGTCTTCCTTACTATCTCCTCTCTTCTCATCCCTCCACCTATGTTACTCATGCCAAACTGGGCATGGAATGCTAAACTTCATTGCACCCCTAGTACCAAGTTTTGGGCTTAGGAAAGCCTGCATAAGAGCTTTAGAAAAAGACAAATACACATTTTCCTGTCCAGAATACCTTCCTCCCATAGTGGATATACCTCAGTGTTTTTGCCCATTCAGCATTTAGTTTCTCTTTTTTTAAAACACCTGATTTCTTCTGTGAGGGTCATAATAAAATCCCTTTATAACTCTTTCTGTGTCTCAGACACTGTTCTTTTTTTTTTTTTTTTTTTTTTTTGAGTTGGAGTCTAACTCTTTCACCCAGACTGGATTGCAGTGGCCGCTCCCGGTCACAGCACCCTCGACCTGCTGGGC
>CAUYQG010187321.1:0-13578 GCA_963574415.1 Tarsius wallacei
CACGCCCGGCTGATTTTTTGATTTATTGTAGAGATGAGGTCTCGCTTGCCCAGGCGGGTCTCGAACCCGCGGGCTCAGGCAATCCGCTCACCTCAGCCTCCCAAAGGCGCGGGATTACAGGCTGAGCCACCGAGCCCGGCTATGCACTCTTTATCAATACATTAACACTCTACTTTTTTTACTTTCTGTGAGAAATGGGATTTGCTGCTTTTGGTGAGATCACTAACATATTTTCTCCTTTCTCTTTTTATATAATGATATATATTTTGTACATGACCAAGGGTTTTAGAAATATGTAAAATAATGGGGATTTTCCAACTGAGAAAATGAAAACCCAAGATTGCAAAATTACCTATCCAGGACTAGTCATGGCTTGTTTGTGGCCAAATTGAGATAAAGATTCTGGCCTCTTGACTTCCGATTCAGTGCCTTGTCATAACATTTAGATTAAACTTTTAAGCAGATTTCAGGTGAGATTTTTGGGTAACTTCTCCAAAATAGAAAGAGGAAAAAAAAACAGAGCTCCTCAAATTGAAACAAAATGAAGCCTGAAGACATATCCACATGATCTCCCTGAAACTCCATGTTGTAGCATACTTCTCACAGGTAAAGTGTGTGGTCCTTCTCTCATCCCCCAAATGTAGTTAAGTTCTTTTCTGGAGCATTTCTTTTCCTTATATCTGAAATTGAACACAAATGGAAAAGTTAGGGTAGAGTGACCCAGCCTGGGAGTCACATTTGTAAAGGAAATGACTCCTCTTCCCAATTGATTCTGGAACATTTTTCTTGTGCGTCAAAAGGAAGCAGCAGGGGAGATCCACTGATCTCCGATGTTGGTTCTTCTGACATGGCAGGGCTGTGCTATATACCATTTGCATTTCTCTGCTGTAAGAATTCCTCCTGCTTTCGGCAGTGGCAGAGCTCAAGAGATCCACCTGGCCAAGTCCGTGCTCTTCCTCCCCTCACCTACCTCCCCCCGACCTTCCCCGCCCTGCCCTCCCCCCCAATAAAGCATTGTGGCCCAGGGGATAAAAAAAGAATTCCTTCTGAAGCTGTGTGCTCATTTGTGATGCTTTTCCCAAAGAGGGGTAGAATGGCATATGAGTCAGAACTACCAAAGTACCAAATGCTGGCTTCACAGCTTACTCTAGCTAGTGACCTTGAACAATTCACTTATCTCTCTGTGCTCATCTGTAAAACAAGGATAAAAATAACGTTTACCTCACAGAGTTGTAGTGATGATTAAATAAGATAACTAAAGCATTTAGAACTATGGTGTTTGGGCTATAGTAAGTACTTTATAAGTGTTAGCCGTAGCTCCTATTCTTACGTCTAGACTATATAATTTTAAGTAATTAATATTAATAGGATACAAATGCAAACATTTTTAAACACTAAAAAAAATTCCAATCTTGTGTTAAACTAAAATAAACAAATTGTATTGGCAGAGAGAATATATCATAATAGTGATGAAGTCCAATTAGCTTTGCATGATACAATGTTGATGAAATTGTTTAAAGTGTACATTTGTAAATACTTTTCCAAGTAGAAGCTTAAAATAACAACAAAGCGGAAATATAATAATTAGTCAGCAGTAGGGCACAGTGGCTCATGTCTGTAATCCAGCACTTTGAGAGGCTGAGGCAAGAGGATTGCTTGAGCTCAGGAGTTTGAGACCAGCCTGGGCAACATAGCAAGATCTCATCTCTACAGAAATTTAAAATAATTGGCCAGGCATGGAGACGTGCAGAGGATCGCCATGAACCGTGATGGTGCCACTGCACTCCAGCCTGGACAACAGAGTGAAACATGACTCAAAATAATAATAATCAGTTGGTTTTGCGATATCAATTAGACTTAATAAGGGCCCAGGTACATTTTAACTTCTACCTAGTTCTGCATGATCTTATTGTTGTAGATAAGAACATATAATTGGTCAACCAACATTTCCTAGAAAACCCTTCAACAATTGATCTTCAGATATAGGTTTCTGATTGCACATCAGTGAAAACCTTTGCAAGGAAAATATGTTTACTTAGGCAATTGTCCACTGAAGAGCAATAATGTCCTTGATGGGTGTGTTTTGTTCTTAAAGGTTAGTGCCACTTTCCAAATAAAATGAAGCCAATTTCTGCCCCATAGCCATAGGATTCTGGAGCCCTTTTTCTGTTCTTTCTTTTTTTTTTTTTTCCAAGTCAAAGTCTCACTGTGTCATCCAGGCTGGAGAGCAGTGGTAAGATCACGCCAATCACTGCTCATGGCCACCTTGACCTTCTGGGCTCAAGTGATCCTTCTATCCCAGCCTCCTGAGTAGCTGGGACTACAGGCTTGTGCCACCATACCCATATAATATTTTTATTTTGTAAAGATGAGGTCTTGCTATGTTGCCCAGGCTGGAGTGCAGTGGTGATCCTCCTACCTTGGCCTCCTAAAGTGCTAGGATTAGAGGCGTGAGGCACCATACCCAGCTTCTTTTTCTACTAGCCCTTTTGTTCCTGCCTTTATTACATCCAGATGTTTTTTACATTTGAAGGCTTTATAGCTATTAAAATTTTAATTCCTGTGTATTTTTTTATTACTGGAAATCTTTGAACAAAAGTCTGATTTGCACCTACAAAACATCATTGTTAAGATTGTGTACAAATATATAGGCCAAAAAGACAAAGGTTAAGTAAATTGGTTTTCCTTTTTTTTTTTTTTTTTTGCAGTGACACACTCACAGTTACCACAGCCTCGACCTCCTAGGCTCAGGTGATCCTTCTTTTTCCTAGCCTTCCAAGTAGCTGGAACCACAGGCAAGAGCCACCACACCCAGCTAATTTGATTTATTAGCCCCACCAAGTTGCCCAGGCTGGGCTGGTCTTGAACCCTGGGCTCAGGGAATCCTCTCGCCTCCACCTCCCAAATTGCTGGGATTACAGGTGTGAACCACTGCACCCAGCTTGATTATCATTTTTAAATGGGAATTTGGAGAGGAGGAGACACTGGATTTTATAATCATCCTGCAGCTGTGTGCTCAGTCAGTGCTGTATTTGACTATTCATTTCTGGGTCCAGTAGCACATACCAGGGAGCTGTAGTGAGAAAGCTTTGTAGGAGGAAGTGGCATCCATGCTGAGACCTGAAACAATGAGAGGCATGTGTGTGAACAAGAGGATGGGGGATTGGGAGGAGGTTAAGGCCTAAGGGAGGATATTGGATGTGAAGTGGACAGCACTTAAGTAAATGTGGCTGGAAGCACAGGATTTAGGGTAGGGAAAAAAACAATTTTCAAAAACTGAGGCTGGAAAGGAAAGCAGAGACCAGATTATGGAAGGCCTTGTATACAATGCTGAGAAACAGCAGATGTCAGAAGGACATGCCAGCATCCAAGAAACAATCTTGCTAATAAGTAGATAAATAAGATAATTGGAGAAAACTGACTGGATATTTGTTATTAAGGAAATTGTGTTAACTTTGTTAGATGTAACAATGGTTTTAGGGTTGTGTTTCTTCAAAAAGTATCTTAGAGAGGTATACTGAAATATTTAGAGAAAAATTTATATGGTTTTTGAAATTGCTTCCAAAAATACAGAGTAGAGGATAGGTAAAAAATTTCCTGTTGTAGCTAATAGAGTGTGCTATACAATATGTTTGAAATTTTGCTATAAGTTTTTAAATTCAAAACAAGCATTGGACATTTAGGCCACAAGGAGCCATTTAAGGGCTTTAAAGAGGTCAGTAAAGGCCAGGTGTGGTGGCTCAGCCTGTAATCCCAGCAATATGGGAGGCCGAGGTGAGAGGATTCCCTGAGCCCGGGGTCAGAGACCAGCCTGGGCAACTCAGTGAGACCTCATCTCTACAATAAAATTACAAAAATTAGGCAGGCATGGTGACATGCGTCTGTAGTTCCAGCTACTTGGGAGCTGAGGCAGAAGGATCGCCTAAACACAGCAGGTCGAGGTTGCGGTGACTGAGAGTGTGCTGCTGCACTCCAGTCTGGGCGACAGAGTGAGACTCCAAATTAAAAAAAAAAAAAAAAGAAAGTCAATAAAGAAGGAAATGAATTGGGAACAAAACCAGAAAGGAAGGGAGTGCTACCTTAAATACACTGATTATGGAGCTTTCAGATTTTCCTCTTGCAAGAATGTCCATGATTTCGTATCTTCTTGGTGAGCTGCTCTCTATATTCTGCTTTCCCTTAGTACTTTCACTTTGTACTACTAGAGAACAACGTACTGGTAGGGCCTGATATTTCTGGTACTACATCAGCTCTTTGTTAAGAGAAAATCATTTGTGTTTCTTTTTAGTGAATGGATTGGATCCTAAAGTTTGTTGTGGCTATTGATATGTTTGAACTTATTCCTGCCCTCTGTAATAAAGAGGCATTTGTGAAATGAGAGCAGAGATCAGTGGATGAAATTAAAAGGTACAGGATTTGGGGTGATCCTCAGGTGAGCAGGGGAGTGAGTTTGAAGCTGAGTGATAGCAAAGGTTTTATTTACTATGTGTCACTGAGTGGTTGGTGAGATGGTTTACTGAGATAAGCATTAGATGGAATTCACTCCTTTCTTTTAGAGATGCCCCCCATCAACTCATAATCACTTTTGCTATTCTTAAGATTGCCTCTAAAGTATATAGACACATGAGAATCAGAACGTCACCGTTGGTCTTGTGCAGTGTGAGCTTTGGAAAAGGGCTCCCAATCTCCTAGGCTTATTGTAGTAGATTATGCAGCAAGAGATATTTTATTTTATTTATTTTATTTTTTTAAAAGCATTATTTATTGAGAGGACAGAAAAGCTCCCACAGTGGGAGGGGACCTGAAGGGGTTGCCTAAGAGATATTTTAGAAACAAATAAAAACAAGAACTCATTTTCTAGGCTGTTTCTTTGTTTCATAGGAAGCAACTAAGTCGAATTTCTTTGATTTTTTGATACAGATTTTTGTATGTTTTTAAAAATGATTTTAAGTGATTATTTACAGTCAAACACTTTTATTTCTTTAGGGTCATCAATTAAAATTAGATTTAATGGAAATAAGATTAAATATGGAATTATATCTTTTAGCTTCCCAATGCTGATTGAACATTGAGTTTATATTGTTTCTTGGCATTATGTTCAAGTTTAGAGAAAGTGCTTTTAATCATTCTGTGTTTTTCTGAACTGACCTTATCCCTTAGGAAACAGTAATGATCATAGTTCACTCCTATGGGTATTCAGTGCTAAAACACCAAGGACAGCCATTTTGCTGATTTTCTATTCATTACTGATAGGTGGAGCTTGGCATTTTAAAAAGCTATTAACAACCCCCCAAAAGACTATTATTTTTTAGAATTTTATCTTCAGTTTTTTTTCTGTTTACTCTAGTCTTTTTTTCTAATTCCTGTATAACTAGTCTTGTTTTTTTATTTTTCCATTTTATGTCTGTCATTTGGATTTTCTCTTCACTTTCATTAAATCTACCTGGCATATGGTTTCACAAAACTTCAAATGTTATTTGATGCTGTTTTTTGATTTATAAAAGTTAGTATTGCTGTTTTTTAAAGTGACTTCTGGTTGAAAAGGAGGGAAACAAAACCAGTTACTGAATCAAAAATCCCTTGAGGGCAGGGGCCAGCCTTCTCTTTGGCTACCTTCCTTAACACTTCGAACTCAATTATGCACACAAAGGGAGGAAAGAAATAATTCAGTCTTATATGGTGGTTGTTTCTTTGCCTTACCTTTCAGGCTATGAGCAATAGAATAACAATTGCTACATATTTTACCAGCAAATTACTGCTTACCTTGAGTTTGGTCACTTTGTCATTAAATTCAGGGTACAGTTCTTTTAAAAAAAGTTTTCTATACCTGTAGTTTCTATCCCACTTACTTAAGATAAAATTTTTAAATTTCTGCATTGAAGGTCATATTGAATTCCAAATTCTCATTAGATATTTGATAGCTTACATATTTCTGTCCTCACATAATACTTTTTATTTTTATTCTTTCTGTGCTTATAATATTGCATCTTTAACCCTTTTTTTAAAAAAGCTTCATATGAGTTAAACACTTATTAGAAGACAGTACTGAGATGAACAATTAAATAAAAGACCATTATGATCGATGCAATTAGAATATTGTATGATGCTATTTTGATATACTAGAAATGGAAAAGAACTTAAAGGTGAAAATCTGTAATTGAGTAATGAGAACATTTTCAGAGGAATACCTTTTTTTGCTTAAAAAGTCACGTTTGTATAGATTTCTAGAAGGCGTTTACTATAACTGGGTCTTAGCAAGTTGGAACATGGATGTTCTTGATGTTCTCTTGACTTGCTGGTGCATTGATTTTTTGGTCTGATAAGGACTATTCATTTAAAAAACCTTTTTTTTTTCTTTTTTGAGTTGGAGTCTCACTCAGTTGCCCAGACTGGAGTGCAGTGGCTGCTCTGGGCCACCGCAGCTTCGACCTTATGGGCTCCGGTGATCCTTCCACTTCAGCCTTCCAAGTAGCTGAAACTATAGGCGTGCGCTGTAGTTTTTTTGATTTATTGTAGAGATGAGGTCCCGCCAAGTTGCCCAGGTGGGTCTCGAACCCGCGGGCTCAGGCAGTTCACTCACCTCGGCCTCCCAAAGCGCAGGATTACAGGCTGAGCCACGGAGCCGGCCCGTTTAAAATTTTTAAATTAAGTGTTACCTCATAAGCCTGGTGATCTTAGTTTGAATAACCCTCTTGTTACTCTAATGAGCCATCCTGCTTTGTTTTTCTTCATAGCATTTTTTGTCATTATTATTATTGTTATTGTCTTGTTAGCAGAATACAAGCTCCGTTGGGGGAAGTGACATTTTTGAAAACTGTTTGTCCCTAGGACACTGTCTAGTACATAGAAGGCACTCACTAAATATTATTGAATGAACAATTATCTTTGTTTTTTAGACAGTAAAATTAAAATGAGCTGTTTATTTTTTCAACGAAAAAAAGTAAAAAGTAAAGTTTCATGTAGTATCACCCTTCCAGCAACCATGTAATTTATATATATAACAATTTTTATTTATAATTATATGTTTGTCTTTAGATGCATGGTGAATGTTTTTATGACAGAAAATTTGGAGAAAATAGAAAGTACAAAAGAAATTAAATCACACCACCAGCATTAACATCTGATATTATTTTCATGCATTTATTAACTTTGTATTTTTTTAGGCGTATATTTACTTTTTTGTGAAAATAAGAATACAGTTCTGTTTTGAAAACAAGTTTAATGCATTTCATGGATGCTTTAGCCTCCTACTTGTAGACATTCAGGTATTTTAATGTTCTCATGAATATTATTTTGGATAATGTATTTTCTATATTCAGTGCTTGATAACTTCGCAGTAGTAGAATATGTCAAGAGATAAGTTTTTTTTGTTTGTTTTTGAGCTAGAGTCTCACTCTGTCACCCATGCCGGAGTGCAGGGACACATGACTACCACATCCTCGACCTGCTGGGCTCAGGCAATCCCGCTTCAGCCTTCAGAGGAACTGGAACCACAGGCGCCTGCCACTACTCATGGCTAATTTTTTGATTTATTGTAGAGCTGAGGTCTCGCCAGGTTGCCCTGGCTGGTCTTGAACCCACAGACTCAGGCAACCCACTCACCTTGGCCTCCTAAAGTGCTGGGATTACAGACTTGAGCCACTGTGCTTGGCCAGATATAAGCATTTTAAAGCTCATTTTATATGTTTAAAAAGAGAGATTTTCAAAAGAATTGGACCAACTTATGATCCTACCAGCAGTTCAGGGCAGTTTTTATGCTTCTTTCTGATTACAGTTTGAATTATATTTTAATGGGCTTTGTTTCAAGGTAACTTTGCAGTATTGTTTATCCATGAATTACAAGGTGTTAAGTCGTCAATGTGGCAGGAAGTTCTTGTTATTGATGTTTGGGAGATATTTAGTCACAGGAACTCTTTTGCCTAAGATTTCTCAGAGAAGATGTAGGGGAAATCAGCTCCAAATGGAAAGTAGGGAATGAATTCTGGCAATGAGACCAGGCCACCTTAATTTTACATTCTACATCTTTTTCTCCATTCACTCAAATTGTAGGTATCACAGCAGAAGTGATATCCATTCTCCTTTTGTCTTTTCCATGTTTCTCAATGGCATTTGAGGGTAGACTTTAAAGATTAGGTTCCCAAAATCACTTGCCCTCATATGAGAAATGTAAAAAGAATATGAGGATGAAACACTGACCTAATGTCTAAGGAAAGATAAGTGCCAAGGTCCCAAGTGAAAGCCTTGCTTAAATAAATCATCATAATTATCTTATGCATTATTAATCCAGAATTTGTTATATGCATATGCTATAATTTATTTATATATAATAACTAACTGTTCCTGCTTAACAGAATATCTGGCTTTTTTCACATGTTAAGTTAATTTTGCTTGTGGTTGTATTTATTATTGCTACAGTAGAAATGTTTAAAGTTAGTCCCCAGACTTGTAATATCATGTTGCTGTGTATTACACCTACCCACAATCCCCACCACAGTTTGATTTTCCATCCAAATATTCAGGGTTTTAATGACAAGGTTTGCTACTCACCCCTGTAAGTTGCAGTTTTAACAGAGCATGTCTTATTTGGGGAGCCCCTAAGAACTATGTAAGTATAGTCCCAATGTCTGTCTTTACTTTTGCATATTTTTATTCTCATTGAAGGCTTCATTGCAAAAACTCTTACTCTTGCTCTGCTATTCTTTTTCTTTGCCAAACTCATCTTCTAGTGATTTGCTGAAGGTATCAGCTTGGGTATGTTGGAACTAAATTTCTCATGTTATGATATTCCTAAAAGAAATACAAAGTAAGAACTGTGTATCCTGTTCTAGTTTTTTGCAAAAGAAAAATGGGCAATTTGTTAGGAATCACCACATAATTAATAGTGTGAAAATATGCACTCTGCAATCATCATTATGCCAACAGCCACGTATGCTTTGTTATGGAATGTCCTAGCTCTGTACCAGGATGTTTAGTAGAGTAGGCAAAGAAAGAAACATTTGTGTTTTAAGAAACTTTGCTTTGCAACTTTGTGCACCAGTGTGTGTCACAAATGGAAATAAAAGTCTTGAGTGAGCTGTTCTGCTTGATTTGAGAGAGAAATGCATCATTCCCTGAACATTACTAGATCAGTTGCTCTAGAGCTAAAAACAGATTTAGTTCTAAAAAACCTTATTTTCCCCTAGAAAACTGTATGTCTATTGGCAATCATTCTGAATATCCATATAGTTAGCCACTAATATTTCCTAAAGTGATATTTAAATGCTATGGTGAATAAACCAGATTTTTAAAATTTCCCCCAAGATAATTTTTTTTTAAATATGAAGACTTTCTAGTGAAAAATTTGCAAACTTACATTTTACGACAGTTTCTTTATTTCCTTAAATTATTAGAATAAATTAATATTTAAGACATGAAGATTTTATAGGTATATTTAAAATACCAATGTTACCATTACTTGCATTCCTTAAGATTGTTTAAATGGCATTCTTTTAGATTCAGGTATGTAATCTTTTAGGTAAATTTGATGTCTAAAATAAAGTTATTCTCTTGGCGTCTCTTCCTCATATATGCCTTTCCTTCAGTCAAGTGTTGACTTGGGTTGGGAAATCTGGGTCCCTCTTCCTAGATCCAAACTTGAGAAACATAAATCATCATTATTAGGTTGTTTACATAAACCAATCGCTGAAGCCTGGATTGGAAGCATTGGTCCATTAAGTGCTTTTGAGAGAAAATTATTTAAATGCAACATAGCAGTTTAAGTTCTAAGAGAAACTAGAGCCTAATACAGGGACTTAGCTTTGGCGATGGTATTGCTTTTATAGTTTCATACCACTTGAAAGCATTGGTTTTTCAGTTGGTCATGAGAATGCAACCTTAGAAAAACAGTCTTGCTTTTTTAACGGATGCAAAAAATAGCACAGACCGTATATGAATGGTCTACATTCTTTATTACTTCATTTGTGGAAATTTTTTGAGGTTAGTATAAAAGAGTGAGAAATGTAGGATTTACAGTTCTTTCTGGGTCTTCTGTGGCTTCTTCTTTTTCCTCTTTTCCTTTCCTTATAGTGAAAACCCTGCTCTACCTTGAAGAACCCAAGCGGACCAAAACCCAGGACTTTAAGACACAAGGAGCTTGTCTAGACTTCATGCTTCCTCCTCAACATTGCCCTTATTGAGTCGCAACAAGCAGTTAGGACTAATCTGATAAAGGTGCAAATTCTAGACGTTCTTTCTCCTTATTTTTTTATTTTTTATTTTTTTAGTGCTTATTAAACCACCTCTTGACCTTGCTTTGTTGGCACAGAGCATATAGCACAGATATAATAACCAGTAATCCATTGTATTTCAATAAATGTCAATATGTCTAATTCTAGACTGTAGACTTCTACAAGAAAATTATGTTAAAGTGTACCGAGGTGCCATTTCTGCAGCAGCAGTGGAGTTGAGTAAGCTTCCTGTTCTTAGGCCTGTGTCCTCTGCTATAACCACCAAGTATACTGACCACAAGCGCCTGGTTAAATGTTGGTTCTCCTCGAGTCTCTGCCTTTGCATCCATACTAGAGCAGGATTATTTAATTCCTTTCTATAGGTTCTTGCTTCAAGGTAACTTTGTTTTAATTTTAATTTTAAAACAAAGTAGTAACATTCTCTTCCAATGTACTGATAAACAGCAAACAGTGTTTCAAGAAGTCATTTTTAAATGCCCATTTCAGTAGCCTGTTGATAGTATTCAGTGCAACTTTTTTGAAATAGCAGGAGATATACACTCAGTTTGGTCTCCATGTGAGAGAGGGAGAAATCAATATGTGGAATAAAATAATCTGAAAGACATGTAATAAAGGAACTGTATCAAAGTAGAGAATTATAGAAGTATTTTCAAGGAGCTGTTATTTCCTTTGCCCCTTTTCACTTCTTACCCTGATTTTCCAGCAATGAGGATGTACTTACAAATCTAGGAAACTTTTTGTTGGTGGCGAATTACACTCTTGACTGTGATCTGTTTACTTACTTAGGAGATCTATCTTTTCATTTAGAAAATATTATGTGCTTTGGGCAATATAATGTTAACTCAACTTCTGCTTTTTTTTTTTCTTCCTTCGACCAGCCACTATTAGGAGAAAATACTAGCTCCAGTATCTAACTTAAATTGTCTTTAAATTTTTTACTTTTTTTGAGTTGGAGTGTCACTCTGTTGCCCGGGCTGGAGTATGGTGGCATGCTCACGGCTCACTGCAGCCTCAAACTCTTGGGCTCAAACAATTTTCCTTCCTCAGCCTTTCGAGTAGCTGGGACTACATGCATCTATGCAACCTCCTATTACAGAGTAAATTAAACCCTAAGAGGCATTAAAACCCAAGAGAAACCGTTTCTAGGTATATATATCTTTGGGGTATATAAGGAAAGCTAGGAATGTAGAAGGAGATAATTATCACTGTAGTTCAGTTCGGCTGTTAGATTTCACCTTGCTGATAAGGCCGCCTGGGTGTTTGGACTAAACAAGGGCTGGCTGGTTTTGTTTGATTATTAGACGTGGAGCTGATAGCGTCAGTTGCATGGAATTATCATAGTGACCAAATGTCTATCCTGTACAGTATTTTGTGAGTTGACAAAATTATAGTTTAGATTTTTGAAAGTGCAAATGTCTCTATTATAGGACTTCCTTTTTCATCTGCTAAAGCAGATAAGCATTTTAACACAAAGACAGGCCTTCAACCTAGCTTATTCTCTGAGGCTGTGGATATATCATACTTCATTGGCAGTAAGTCCAGAAAGGGGTGAGAAGTAGAAAATTTCAGCTTAATTTGTTCCACAAAATGCTGAAAACACCTAGATTAGGAAGATGCTACCTGGGGAGCCTCCCTACCACCCCCAATCCCTGCCCTCTAAAAATTCTAGATGTGTCAGGAATGGAAGTGGAGAAAGGAGATTTGGGCAAGCATAAACCCATCATTTGGGAAAAGCTCCTCAAATGCGTGATATGCCCCCTACTCCCATTCTTAACTTCAAGAACTCCTGATATATAGAGTATATCTGAGTGGAAATGTAAAGGATTATTTTAAATATTCCCTAGTCTTTGACCTTGTTTTACACCCATCTTCTACCTTTAGGGTCTAGGTCACCTAATCCATCTTTCCCTGTCTGTCTACTTACCTGCCTACTCATCTACCTACCAATTTATCCGTTCACTCATTTATTCATTTGTTCATTCATTCATTCATTCACCTTACTCCATGTTCCATATTGTACTACGGATTTTTAAATTGTCTTTCCCTGTGACTCTAGCTTCCTTTAAGATTCTTGTCCTACTGGAGAGCTTTAGTCCCACAACCCCAGGGCTGCAGTTTTCTCTTCCCAGCATACATGGGGGACCAAAAAAACCCAGGAATTTTTTAAATTAAAAAACTTTATTTATTCTTTGATGTTTAAACTTCAATTTCAAAATACTCTCTGTTTGATACAATATACCTATCAAGACACTTTGTCCACTGCTCAAAACATTTTTGAACTTGTTAATTTTAATACCTTTTAGTGTTTCTGTCATTTTTTGTATCACATCTTCCACAGCGGCAAAATGTTTCCTTAGAGAACTTTTTTCATCCAGGAAAACAAAATAGTCACTAGGGGACCCGAGAGAGCAGGTGAATAGGGAGGATGGGTCACAGGGGTCATTGCTGTTTTTGGTTAAAAACTGCTGGATACCCATTGCAGTGTGGGCAAATATGCTCATAAATCACCCATCATGGAATAGGCAAATATGCTGAAAGAATCTCCCCCCCAAAATTTTACTGAAGCCAAACACAGCCTCTCACAACAATGCTAGTTGGTACACTGATGCTGATGGGTTCCTAGAACACTTACCTAGTGGGGAAACCTGTGCTACAAGAGACCTGCTTGCCAAAAAAGTAATTCCATTTTTGGGGGGGTGGAGTTCCTCCTCATATGCTGGAACCAGATCCAAGAATTAGAGAATTCTCACACCAATAATAAACAAACAGAAACCCAAATAAAAAGCACAATTCCATTCACAATAGCCACAAAAAAAATGAAATACCTTGGCATCTCCCTAACTAGAGACGTGAAAGACCTTTACAATGAAAACTACAAAACACTGCTCAAAGAAATCAAAGATGACACAAACAAATGGAAAAATACCCCATGCTCATGGATTGGGAGAATCAACATTTTGAAGATGTCCATCCTACCAAAGGCAACCTACAGATTCAGTGCAACACCCATCAAATTACCAGCAACATTCTTCTCAGACCTAGAAAAAACAACACAGGAATTCATATGGAAACACAAACGACCAAGAATAGCCAGAACAATCCTCAGCAAAAAAAAACAAAGCGGGAGGTATCACATTACCAGACTTCAAACTTTACTATAGAGTGACTATAATCAAAACAGCTTGGTATTGGTACAGGAACAGGCATATAGACCAATGGAACAGAATTGAGATTCCAGAAGCAAAACCTCAATTTCTCAACCAACTCACCTCGACAAAGCCTCCACTACCTACCACTGGGGAGAGGAAAACCTATTCAGTAAGTGGTGCTGGGAAAACTGGCTATTCTTGGT
>CAUYQG010187324.1:0-10518 GCA_963574415.1 Tarsius wallacei
TGGGCATCTGAACCCGCGCCTGCGCAAATCAAAAACAAACCAACCAATCAGTATCTCTGTAACCGTGTTTATGCAGTTCTACCCAATCCTGTATAAATAAGTTTGTAAAACCCCTCCACTCCCTCGTAATTATGTATAAAAACTGCTTGCTTTACTGGGTCGGGGCTCTCGTTCCTGTACCGCTGTGTTGGTTACAAACGTGAGCCCAGACTCGAGCCTGAATAAAGACCCTCGTGTGTTTGCATCGGAGCTGGCTCTCTGGTGGTCTCTCACATACAGGACTTTGGGGACTACAGTTTCCTGTGACTTGGTAGGCTTGTTAGTTTTAGTAGCTTTTTGGGGGAAATTCCTTTAATTTTTTTGTGTATATAATTATGTCATTTGTGAATAAGACTACTTAATTTTCTTTCCAATTTGTGTGCATTTTATTTCTTTATTACCCCCTTCCTTTACTGGCTAGGATGTCCAGTATTATGTTCAATAAAAGTGGTGACAGCAGACATCCAGTTTTAAGGAGGGAAATATTTTGCCTTTCACCATTGAGTGTGTTGTTAGATATAGGTTTTTTGTAGATACCCTTTATCAGATTGAGGAATTTCCCTTTTGCTTCTGGTATGCTGAAGTTTTTTAAAAATCATAAATTGATGCTGAGTATTTTCAAATGCTTGTTTTCCAGAATCTACTGAGGTGATCATATAGGTTATTTTTAATATGTTAATATTGTAGATGCCAATTGATTTCTACTTCTTGATCTGGAATAATTTTAGATTTACAGAAAAGTTGCAAAGATAATACAGGTTATACCTAGAATTTCTGTATATTCTTTACCTAGCCCACTGAATATATAACCACAGTACATTTGTCAAAACTAAGAAATTAATATTGGTATAATACTCTTATCTAAGCTATAGGTTTTATTAGGATTTTACCCATTTTTCCACTAATGCTCTTTTTTTGTTCCAGGATCCCATCCAGGATACCATATCATGTGTAGTTATCGTGTCTGCTTAGTTCCCTATGGTCTGTGTTAGTTTCTGAATCTTTCCATGCTGTCTATAATCTCAGCAGTTTTGAAGAGTATTAGCAGGTATTTTGTAAAATGTCTCCCAATTTGTGTTTGTCTCATGTTTTCTCCATATTAGACTGGGGTTGTGTGTTTTAGGAAAAGTACTGCAAAAGTGAAATGCCTTTCTCATTGTATTGTATCAGTACAAGATATCAAAGTGCTGTCTGCTAGGTTTTACCTCTGTAAAGTTGCTATTTTCCCCCTTTCCATCTCTTTTCTTTGTAAGCAAGTCACAAAGTCCAGCATACACTCAAAGAAAGGAGAGTTAAACATCACCTCCTGGAGGGTAACATTTATATATATTAGTTGAAATTCTAGTTTTTGTCCTTTTTCATTATTAGTTTATTTACTTAATCAATACCTGTAAGGACTCATGGGTATTTATTTAATCTTTGGGTTAGAATCTAATACTATTGTTATTTGTTTTGTTGTTCAAACTGTGGCCATTCAGTTTGGCTCCTGAGTTCTTTTGACAAGGCTCCTGTCTTTTCTTTTTCTTCTTCTTTTGTTTCCTGGTGCTACAAGATACTCTAGGCTCATCATGTATTCCTCCTGTTTCAGCCTTAGAATGAGTCATTTCTCCAAGAAGTCCTGGTTCCTTTTCTTAGAGAATGTTATTTAGAAACCAAGATTGGGATTTTGACTGTGCTCATTGCTACTGCGATATCACTGTTTATACCATCTCAGTAGACAAAGCTAGGAAATAAATTATGTTTATTAACCTATGTATACACACATACCTTTATGTATGTACCTAACTATTTGCATGTATATTAAAACAAACATGAGTTCAGACTGATATCACTGACTCTATTCTAGTACTATAGGGTTCATTCTAGTTTTCCTTTCTTGATTACTGGTATTGTTAATTCTGATACAGTGCCTGTTTTTTCCCAATGCAATTGATATACTAAGGAATAATTTGAGCATGGTGCCTATTTCACATCTCTTTTTTGCAATATTGCATCCCTGAGGAACACTAAATGAACAGAAAATACTGCACCCAGATGAATCAAGCCACATTTGAATACATAAAATGTACACACACACATACATCTCAAATGTCTCCAACTACCTTTGCTCACACCTGTATTATCTAACAAGGTTATGTTTTGCTGTTCTTTTGCACTTGTGAACTTGTATATTTGTGAACTTGTATAAGAATGCTATTCTTCTGCATTTGTGAAGGCGATATATAAAATTATATATTTATATATTACATATATTAGTTTTATATGTTTATGTTTATATGGATATATATATCCCAAACACATTTAAGTGTTCTGGTTCCAAAACACCAAGAAATGAATGCAAAAAGAAAACTTTAAGTATTGAGGAGAAACTTAAAATAATAAAGTTGTTGAAACAATACAGTTTGGGGTTTTTGGTTTTTTTTTTAGTTGGAGTCTCACTCTGTTGCCCAGGCTGGAGTGCAGTGGTATGCTCATGGCCACTGCAGCCTCGACCTGCTGGATTTAGGTGATCCTTCTGCCTCAGCCTTCCAAGAAGCTGGAACCATAGGCATGTGCCACCAGGTCCAGCTGACTTTTTGATTTATTGTAGAGATGAGGTCTCACCATACTGCCCAGGCTGGTCTTGAAACCCTGAGTTCAGGTAATCCTCTCCCCTCTGTCTCCCAAAGTGCTGGGATTACAGGAGTGAGCCACAGCACCTGGCAAAGTGTTTTTTTGTTTTGTTTTGTTTTTTTTTAGAGAAACAAATGAACATGTGAAATCTCTAAAGCAACAGGCATGAAGGAATTCACACTGAGGAATATCAAAAACAATACTGTGAAAATAAAAGACATCTATATGATGGTTTAACTTCAAGTGTCATGAAGTCAATAAGAACAAGGTCTAAAGAATTAGAAGAAATGGAGAGCATGTTGGTCATTGAAGTTGAAAACCAAACAAGAAAAATCAGGAATGTCCTTTTTTTTACAAACAGAAAAAATGTACTATATATGAAGACCTTCAACATAAATTGCCACATCCTGTAGAAATGGTTCCTTTTATATGAATAGTGGCTAGATATATGGTTTTAAACTTTACTACAATTTCTAAAGGGTTCAGCTCTCTTCAAAGCCAAAATCCAGCTGGGAAAGGCAAGTACAGCTGAGAAAGTAGCAAAATAATTTCCAACAGTGATATAAAGTTAATTGAAGAAGGCTGTATATATTGGATTGAAATTCTAATTTTAATGAAACGGATATCTGTTATAAATGCTGCCTTTGAAGAACCTACAAATAAAAGTCAGGAAAAAAAAAAAAAAGAAAAGCTTCAGGATTTAAGACTCTGAAAGAACTATGATATTTGAATCTAATCACCAAACCAAAGATAACAAGCCACACCTACTGATATATGGTGTTTAGATACATGGATTTCCGATAACCCTTCTTTTATCACAATGATTCAAAAGCTGCAGCCCTTAACGCCCATGTTCACAGAGAAGCTTTAGGTGTTTTTAAAGCTAAAATACTATATTAGTTGAAGCATTATGCATTCCTTAATCATTTAATATGTGAAACTATGCTATCATTTTAAAATAAGATTCCTATCTATTTTTTTCTCAGTGTATCACTAAAGACATTTTTGAGTATTGTGCTCCTAACTTCATTTTTTTCCATGAGATCTATGGTTTTGCATAGCATGATGATTTTTAAGAACACTTAAGTGGTGTTACAACAAAACTAATTACAACTTCTTTCTCTGACAGTGAGGAACTTGTCTTTCATTTTTTATAGTTTACTTATTTATTCAACTCTGCTATCCATGTAGTTTCAGACTTGCTAACCTATTCTTCAATGAGAAGTAAATTTGTCAACTAGAGTAGTAGAATGTATATTTCCCTTTATCTTTAGCCTTATAGTGTCTGGTCAAAATAATGTTATTCAAAGTTACTTAGGTCAGGTCCTTTCCCCCCCTTCCTCTTTAATAAGGCAATGTCATACATTAGTAATATGGTTAGATTTGTTTGTCATTTTCTGCATTTCATCCTGGGATTCCCTTGTAATGACTGACTTTTAAATTATATTTGCATGCAGTAAAATTCATTTTTCATGGTATATACTTCTTTGGATTTTGAAAAGTGCATAGAGTCATGAATTCAACACTCCAGAAAAATAGAACAGTTCTGTCACCCTAAACATTCACTAGTATGGCCCCTTGCAGGCAACTCTTTCCTTCTCCCTCAGTTGCTGGCAAGCATGATCTGTTTCTCATTCCTACCTACAGTTTAGCCTTTTCATAATGCCATATAAATTGAACCATAGTTTTGGTCTTGAATATTAATTTAGCAAAATGAATTTAAGATCAATTCACATTGTGTACAACAGCAGCTCATTCTTTTTTATCGGTGTGTATATCCAGTTTTACAGCTGTACCATAATATGTTTATTTATTCACCTGTTGAGGGATATCTTGGGTTTTTTCCAGTTATTGATGATTATGAATAAAGCTGTTATAAGCATTTGCATATAGATTTTTCTGTGAACATAAGTTTTCAGTTAATTTGGGTAAGCACTTAGGAGTGGAATTGCTGAGTTATATGGTATGTGTATTTTTTTTAATGGTCTCTCTCAGCAGAATCATGTATTTTTAATTTTTATAAGGAACTGCTAAGTTGTCTTTCAGAGAGTCTGTACCACTTAAAATAAACACCAGCAATTGAAGAGACTGTTGTTCTGCATCCTTACTAGCATTTGATATTATTCCCTTTTTATTTTAGCCATCTCAGTAGAGATATAGTATTATCTCATTGTTGTTTTAATTTGCATTTTGCTAGTGACAAATGATGTTGAGCATTTTTTTATATGTTTACTTGCCATTTAAAAATCCTTTTTTTGTCAACTATCTGTTCATATATTTTTACCAATTAAAAATTTTATTGTGGCATTTTAAGAGGCTTTTGTATATTCAGGATACAACTACTGTATCAAATAAGTGATCTGCAATTTTTTTTTCAGTTATGGCAAGTCTTTTTTATTTTTTTGAGCCAGAGTCTCACTCTGTCACAGAGGCTGGAGTGCGGTGCCACTATCACGGCTCACCGCAGCCTCAAGCTTCTGGCTCAGGTGATCCTTCCATCTCAGCTGCTCAAGTAGCTGGGACTACAGATGTGTGCCACCGTGCCCAATTTATTTTTTATTTTTGTAGAGACAAGGTCTTGCTATGTTGTCCAGGCTGGCCTCGAACTCCTAGGCTCAGCAATCCACTTGCCTCAGTCTCCCAAAGTGCTGGGAATAGGCATGAGCCACCATGCCTAGCCTCTTTTTAATCTCTTTGATTAATTTTATCTTTCATAAAATTCAATTTATCAATTTTTTTTCTTTTATTGATTATGCTTTTGGTGTCATATTTAAAAACTAATTGCCCCACGGCAAGGGGAGGGCGCAGCTCATCAACAAGGGTATCTGCATAATGAATATTTGTATACCTAACACTGAATTGTATTCCACATATTTAAAAAATGAAAAATAATTGCCAAACTTCAGATTACACAGATTTTTCTCCTGTGTTTATTTCTAACAGTTATACTGTTTTAGTCTCTTGATGGTATCTTTTGCTGTGCAAAAGCTTTTCAGTTTCATAAGGTCCCACATGTCTATCTTAGATTTTGTTGCACTTGCTTTGTGGACTTAGCCATGAATTCATTGTCTACTCCAATGTCCAGAATTGCATTCCCTACATTTTCTACTAAGATTTTTATAGTTTGAGGTTTTATGCTTAATTCTTTGATCCATTTTGAATTCATTTTTGGATATGCTGATAGGTAGGAGTCCAGTTTCATTCTTCTGCATATGGTTAGTCAGTTTTCCCAATACCACTCGCTAAATATGGTTCCCTTTCCCCAGTGTTTGTTATTGATGGCTTTGTCAAAGATGAGTTGGTTGAGGGACTGTGTTTTTCTTTCTGGCATTGGTGTCCTGTTCCATTGGTCTGTGCCTATTTCTGAACCAGTACCATGCTGTCTTCGTTACTGTACCCTTGTAATATAGTTTAAAGTCTGGAGGTGTGATACCTTCAGCTTTGTTCCTTTTTTTGAGAATCACTTTGGCTATTGAAAATGTGAAAAATATTTGCAAGCTATGCATCTGACAGAGGCCTAAAATCCAGGATCTACAAGGAACTCAAACAAATGGAAAGAAAACAACAACAACAACCAAAAAATAAAACAAAACAAAACAAAAAATCATTAAAAAGAGGGCAACGAAGAAGACACAAATGGAAAAATATTCCATGTGCATGGATAGGAAGAATCAACATTGTTAAGATGTCTATCCTACCAAAGGCAATCTACAGATTCAATGTAATACCCATCAAATTACCAACATCGTTCTCCTTAGACCTGGAAATGACAATACAGAAATTAATATGGAAACATAAATGACCACGAAAAGTCAAAACGATCCTTAGCAAAAGAAACAAAGCAGTAGGTATCACACTTCCAGACTTCAAACTTTACTATAAGGTTGTAATAATCAAAACAGCCTGGTATTGGTTCAAGAACAGTCAAACAGATCAATGGAACAGGGTAGAGATTCCAGAAGTAAAGCCTCAATTTCTCAACCAACTCGTCTTTGACAAAGCCTCTAACAACAACCACTGCAGAGGAGAACCTATTCAGTAAATAGTGCAGGGAAAACTAGCTGATCACATGCAGAAGATTGGAACAGGACCCCTTTCTAACACCATACACAAAAATTAACTCTAAATGAATCGGAGACCTAAATGTAAAACCTCAAACTATAAGATTCTTAGAAAATGCAGGAGACACCCTTATGGAAATTGGAACTGGCAACCAGTTCCTGATCAACACCCCAAGTGCCCATACCATGAGAGATAAGATAGACAAGTGGGATCTCATCAAACTGACAAGCTTCTGAAAAGCAAAAGAAACCATCAAGAGAGCAGGGAGACAGCCCACAGAATGGGAAAAAATATTTGCCAACTGTATATCTGACAAAGGCCTAACTTCCAGAATCTACAAGGAACTCAAATGTGCTGAAAGGAAAAAAACAAACAGCCCCATTAAAAAGTGGGCAAAAGACATGAATAGACACTTCTCAAAAGAAGATATACAGGCAACCAACAGACACATGAAATAGTGCTCAGCCTCACTAATCATCAGAGAAATGCAAATCAAAACCACATTGAGATACCACCTAACCCCAGTAAGAATGGCCATCACTCATAAAACAGATGCGGCAAGGATGCGGAGAAAAAGAAACGCTTCTACACTGCTGGTGGGAATGCAAACTAGTGCAACCTCTTTGGAAGACAGTGTGGTGACTTCTGAAAGAACTAGAAATTGACCTTCCATATGACCCAGCAATCCCCCTATTGGGAGAATACCCAGAGGAACTCGAGTTATTTTACCATAAAGATACCTGCTCACTCATGTTTGTTGCAACTCTTTTCACAATAGCAAAAGCATGGAACCAACTATACTGCCCATCGAAGCTGGACTGGGTTAAAAAAAATGTGCTACATATACACAATGGTATATTATGCAGCCATAAAGAAGGACAAACATCTGGACTTCACAGCAACTTGGATGGACTTAGAGTCAACCATACTCAGTGATCTATCACAGAAACAAAGAACAGAGTACCATATGTTCTCACTCATAAGTGGGCCTTGAACACTTATCAAAATACTATAAGAAAGCATTTGGCAGTAGTGGGAAACTGCCAGGGGAAGGAGGGGCATACCCCATCAACAAGGGTACCTGCATAATGAACATTTGTATACCTAACCCTGAATTGTACCCCACATCTTAAAAAAAAATTTTTTTAAAGAGGGCAGAGGACATGAACTGAATACATACAAGCAGCCAACAAACATATGAAAAAATGCCCAACCTCACTAATCATCAGAGAAATGCAAATCAAAGCAACAATGATATACCACCTAATACCAGTAAGGATGGCTGATATTAAGTCAAAAAACAACAGGAGCTGGCATGGCTGTGGAGAAAAGAGAACAGTTCTACACTGTTGGTGGGAATGTAAGCTAGTTCAGTCTCTATGGAAAGCAGTATGGTGATTTCTCAAAGAACTAAAAATTGAGCTTCTATACAATCTAGAAATCCTTGGGAATTTGCCCAGAGAATTTGCTCTACCAAAAAGACACCTGCACGCACATGTTTACTGCTGTACTATTCACAATAGCAATAACACGGAGCCAACCTAGATGCCCATAAAAAGTGGACTGGATAAAGAAAATGTGATATATATACATGATGGAATACTATGCAGCCATAGAAAAGAACAGACTCATGGTCTTTGCAGCAATTTGGATGCGTTGGAGACCATCATACTAAGTGAACTCCCATAGAAACAAAGAACTGAATACCACACGTTCTCATTCATAAGCAAGTCCTAAACACTAGTCACACTAGCACAAGAGTGGGATTGGCAGACGCTGACACTGCTAGGGGAGAGAGTGAGGAAAGAGTGAGAGAGGCATGTTGTAAAACAAAGGGTACCCAGTCCACTACCAAGGGCCAGCTAGAAGCCCAAACTTCACCTGCATGCAGACTACTTTTGTAGCAAACCCTCACTTGTGCCCCACAACTCTAAAATAATAATTTAAAAAGTTATACTATTTTAGGGTTCACATTTTGGTCTAATGGCCCATTTTGAGTTAATTTTTCTTTTCTCTTGAGTTGGAATCTTACTCTGTTGCCCAGGCTGAAGTGTAGTTGCACAGTCATGGCTTCCACAGCCTTGACCTGCTGGGCTCAGGTGATCCTTCCACCTCAGCCTTCCAAGTAGCTAGGACTATAGGCACACGCCACTATGCCTGGCTAATTTTTTTTTAAACTTATTATAGAGACAAGTTCTCATCATGTTGCTCAGGCTGGTCTTGAAATCCTGGACTCAGATAATTCTCCCACCTTGACCTCCCAAAGTGGGATTATAGGCAAGAGCTATCATGCCTGACTGAGTTAATTTTTGAATGAGGTATGTGTTGAGGGTTTTTATTGTTGTATATTGATGTCCGATTGTTCTAGCACCATTTGTTTAAAATATATTTTTTTCCCATTGAATTGCTTTTGTAACTTTGAAAAAAACAAGATTGACTATATTTGTGTGGTTCTATTTTGGATGTCTATTCTCTTCTGTTTTCGATGTGCCTTTCCTTTTGCTGATACTACATTGTCTTGATTACTGCAGCTTTATAGCCTTGGAAATCAGGTAGTGTGAGTCCTTCAACTTTGTTCTTATTCAGAATTGATTCTGGCTATTTTAGTTGTGTGTGTGTTTGGTTTTTGTTTGTTTTGGTTTGGTTTTGACCTTCCCATAAGTCTTATAGAGTCAGCTGGTTGATATCTACAAACAAGCTTGCTTTGATTTGATCAGGATTGCATTAGATCTATAGATAAAACTGGGGAGAACTGGCATCGGAACAACATTGACTTTTCCCATTCATGAAAACAATATGTCTCTCCATTTATTTTTATATAGTCTTTGATTTTTTCAGTAGTGTTGGATACTTTTTAGCATCCAGATCTTTCACATATTTTGCTCAATTTATATCTAAGTACTCATATTTTTGAGTGCTGTTGTAAATGGTATTCATTTTTAATTTCAAATTCTAATAGTTTATTGCTGGTATATGGGAACTGACTTCGGCATTTCCCTAATGACTAATGATGTAGAGCATCTCTTTATGTACTTATTGACCTCGTATTCTGTGACCTTGCTGAACTTAAATATTAGTTTAAGAAGTATTTCTTAAAATTCTTTAGAATTTTCCACTTAAGGAATTATGCCATCTATGAATACAGACAGTTTTATTTCTTTCTAATCTATATGCCTTTTACTTGTTTTTCATGCCTATAGCATTGGCTAGGACTTCTAGTACACTGTTGAATAGGAATAGTAAGAGAGAATATCCTATCTAGTTCTCAGTCTTGCAAGAAAATTCAGTCTTGCATCTCTAATTACATTAGCTATAGATTTTTTACAGTGAGTTTTATAATGTAAAAGAAGTTTCCTTCTACTCCTAGCTTATAAATTTAAAAAAAAAACCATGAATAGATATTTAATGCCTTTTCTGTCTTCTATTGAGATGATCATATTGTTTTTGATATTAGTTTGTTAATGTGGTGAATTAAATTGATTGATTTTTGAATGTTGACCCAGTCTGACATCCCTTTTTGCTTTAGCTTTTGATGTTTAATTTTCTCTCTTTTCCTTCTCCTCCCCTCCTCTTTCCCCTCCCCCACCCCCTCCTGCCCGCCCTCTCCCCTCCCTCCTTCTCTCCCTCCCTCCCTCCATTCCTTCCTTCCTAGATGGGTCTCATTCTGTTGCCCAGGTTCTAGTACAGGGGAGTGATCACAGCTCACTACAGCCTCGACTCCTGGGTTCAAGTGATCTTTACACCTCAGCCTCTCTAATAACTAGGACCATAGGCCAAGCATGCGCCACCATGCCCTGCTAATTG
>CAUYQG010187335.1:0-54280 GCA_963574415.1 Tarsius wallacei
GGAGGCTGAGGTGAGTGAATTGCCTGAGCCCGCGGGTTTGAGACCCGCCTGGGCAAGTGAGACCTCATCTCTACAATAAATCAAAAAAATTAGCCGGGCGTGGTAGCGCGCGCCTGTAGTTCCAGCTACTTGGAAGGCTGAAGAGGAAGGATCGCCGGAGCCCAGAGGGTCGAGGCTGCGGTGGCCGGGAGTGGCCACTGCACTCCAGTCTGGGTGACAGAGTGAGACTCCAACTCAAAAAAAAAATAAAATAAAATAAAAAATAAAAATAAAGAAATAAATAAAATAAAATAAAATCAAAGAAGAGGTAAAAATATATAAAAGCAGTGAAAACATGACACAAAAAATTAAAAATGATATACCTGAATGGGGCAGCTCCATCATGATCATAGGGGAACACTCGTAATGCTGTCTTTTGTGGACCAAAATGTCTTTGTGTGGCACATGACTGTGTATACACCTGCACATAATTCCTTTCCTATCATAGCAAGCCTCCATCTAGGTTTGGGTAGGTACAGGCTATGATGTACAAAAAATGACAAAATTGTCTAAATATGCATTTCTCAGAACGCATTCTTGTCGTTAAGTGGTGCACAATTATATATACGTCTCTCTCTCTCTTTCTCTCTCTCTCTCTCGAGTCAGTTCTTGCTATTTGTGGTAGTTATGTTCTATAAAGTTAATATGAACACTGAATTAGCAAATACCAAGTCATTGCTCCTAGAGGAAATACAAAGTTAAGTTCCTGGGAACCTAGGGTCATAATACTTGTTAACCGATCAATATTAACCTTGTTTTACACTTTTCTGTTGAAAACATCTTATCTAGGCCAGATGTGATTGTGCATGCCTGTAATCCCAGCACTTTGCAAGGCTGAGGAGAGAGGATTGTCTGAGCCTGGGGGATTCAAGAACAGCCTGGGCAACATGGTGCGATCTCATATCTACAATAAATCAAGAAATTAGCCAGGTGTGGTGGCATGCAACTGTGGTTCCACCTACTTGGAAGGCTGAGGCAGAAGGCTCACCTGAGCCCAGCAGGTTGAGGCTGTGGTGACCGTGAGTGTGCTACTGCACTCCAGCCTGGGTGACAGAGTGAGACTCCAACTCAAAAAAATAGAAAAGGACAACATTTTGTCTAGTAGATATTATTGATTCATTAGCATATAACTAACTCATGGGCAGCGGCACTGCAACTCTATACAGCCCCCTTGTGCCTGAGGACCCTAGACAGTGTGTCAGCACCATCTTGGAGCCATTTTGAATGATTAAGTCACCATTAAAAAAAACCACAAAACTGTGAAAAACATGGCACTAGACAGACCTCTCAGAGGACACTTGCTAGCACTGTGAGAGTTGTAACAAAAAACCTTCATACTATTAACCAGCATCCTCTGTAGCTTCTCAAAATGTAGGCACTCATTTGGAATAAAAAGGCAAAGCTGGCCTTGTCTGACCTCGGGGCTGGGAGCATTGGCAATGGCCAGTCAGGTTTCTCATTGCCCTGCGCGTGTTTGTGAATGACCTTGAAAGTATGAGGGTGTTGATTGTGAGACTTCAAATACATTTTTTGAGTAGATGAATTTGCAAAAACCAAGTCTTGAATAATGAGGACTGTCTGTAGACAGAAAATTGATCATATATTTACAGAATACAGTATTTCAAGAAATGGAGAAAAAGGCACCAATACAATCCTTTTGTTATTTTAGTTTTGGGAGCTCATTAGAGAAGAAACGACAAGAAGTGCTTCATATAAAAACATGTCCTCTTCATTCATTGACACTTTCAGCACCTGGAGTGTACTGTTGTTACTAGCAGAGTGGTCAGCTTGGCACTAGGTGGATCCCAAGATGGGTACCATGACACTTTCCACAGGAAGCTAACACGCAGTTGGAGGTAACATCGTAGGCCTTAAGTGCCAGATGATAAGAGTGGGAAAAGGTGCTGAAGAAGTCTTAAAGAGACAGAGCTGCCCAGAGGGGTGGGTTGGGAAAGGTTCCTGGGAAGAAGTAAACAAACTGGATCCTCAAGAAAGGAGAGCATTTGGAGGGGCAGACTCCAAAGCCCATGAATGTGTGTGTGAGAATTGTATTTTGTATGAGTGTGTGGGTGTGGGAGTGTGTTGTGTGTGTGTGAGTGGCAAGCCATGGGTGGTGCCGTGGTGGGGAGCGCCTATGTTTTGAGAAGCTACAGAGGGTGATGGTTAATAGTATGAAGCAAGACTGTCTGGGGCTGAATCCCCCTTTGGCCCCTCACAGGTTGTGTCATCTTGGGATAGTTACTTTACTTCTCAGTGCCTCCATCTCTCATGTATAAAATGTGGACAATTAGAGTATCTCTCTTTTAGGATTATTGCAAAGTCAAAATGAGTTAATACTTGCAAAGCAGGGTTTAAAACAGTGCCCAGCACAGCTAAGTGCTAAGTTAAGTGCTTTCTACAAGGAACCTTGACTAGGAGGATTTGGGGCCAGGTTGACTGGGTATGGTATCATCCAGGTAGTGATGTCAGGGGAGTCTGACGCAGGATGAGATGTGGGGCGTCACAGTAAAGGATCATAGTGGAGTCCAAAAAAGAGTGTCCATTCCCATGGCTGCTGCTGTGTGTGTCCTGAGGATAGGGAGAGGCTGTCTCGTACAAACCCCAGCGAGGCTGTGTCGAGATGCATCCAGGGAAAGAAAGTGGGAAAAGACCTGAGGACAGGGGTGAAGAGGGCTATTCCAGGCCAGCCTGGCCAGGGTGGATTGTTCTGGTAGAGGGAGAGGGAGACACAGCTTTTGAATACCATGGGCGTGTGGCCTGCCTTGTGAGTTGGGGATCTCCCCTCCCCGCCCCACTCAGTTCTGTAATGCTGCCCCCTATTTCTGGATTTCCAACTGTGAGAAACTGACTGGCCTCAGGAGTCGAGAACCACTCAGATGAACTAAGGAACCTCTCGACTCACAGCTCTTTAGACTGTCACTGTCTTCCCCACTAGACTGTGAGACGCTTGAGGAGACAAGGCCCTTCTTTACATTTTGTCCCCAGTTCCTAGCACCATGCCTATAACACGGAAAGGTGGGCTCAACAAATATTTGCTGCATTTGTGGGGAAACTGAGGCCTGAAGGAGTAAAGCAATTAGTGTCCAATGTATCCAATGCTCGTCCATTGGATAGTTTAGTTTCCTTCTAGGTCTCTATAGAAAGTTGTGAAGATGGCACACTTTGGCTTCAAAGGACCCCTGTGTGTTTCTGTTTGCTTGACTTTGAATTCCATCTCCCTTCCCCTGGTGCTCCAGACAGCTTCCTCCATCAGCTTTCATTCTGCTGGTAACTAATTCACCTCTTATAGAGAAGATGCCACCAACTTTATTGGGTAACACAGAGATGTGGGAAAGTCGCTTTGTTAAGATGTTTTTAGAACTCAGTCTTTGATTTTAAAAGACCATTCCCTTTCCTGGGAATTCAGACATTAATGGAAGACTGTGTTCCTGTTGATGTGACCTGGGTGGAGGGATGTTTCTGGCCAGAAGGGTCTGCACTATCCTCTGAAGTGTCCCCACAGAGTGATTTCTCCTTGTAAAGCTGTCCTGATTCCCGCGTGGCATCTTGGAGAGGGCCCAGGTGTTGGATCTAGCCCTAGGCATGAGGAAAATCATATTTCAAGTTCAATTCCTTTATCTATAGCATGAATGAAAATAATGCCTACCTATCTTTCAGGGATATTGTAAAGATTAAATGACATACGCAAAACTTCTGAGTCTAAGACCTGATGCCTGGTGGGTGCTCTGAAATGGTCTTCCCATTCTCGTCCTCCTTCTCTTCTCTCTTCCTCTTTGGTGTTTTAAAAATCACCCCTCTGGTCGGGCTTGGTGGCTCAGCCTGTAATCCCAGCACTTTGGGAGGCCGATGCAAGTGGATTGCCTGAGCCTGAGGGTTTGAGACCAGCCCAGGCAAATTGGCAAGACCTTGTCTCTACAATAAATCAAAAAAAAAATTACCCGGGTGTGGTAGCATGTGCCTGTAGTTCCAGCTACTTGGAAGGCTGAGGCAGACAGATCGCCAGAGCCCAGCAGGGCAACACTGGGGTGCTGTGAGCGTGCCACTGCACTCCAGCCTGGGCGACAGAGTGAGACTCCAACTCAAAAAAATCAAATAAAAAAATAAAAATCACCCCTCCATATATGACAAATATATTAACTCTCTCTTATGTGAAATGTTAGGAAAACCTCATGGCTCCGCCATGCCAGAAAGCACGGGATTTCAGATGGAGAAACTGACCAGATAATTAAGCATGTGTATGATATCTGTGTTGATTAGATATGTTAACATGACATATCTGTATGATCTTGCTCACAGAAAATAACAGAAGCAAAGAAACTGTCTTGTCTGAGAGTTTGTATTTCCAGATGTGACCAAGAGGGATTGATTGACTCATTCAAAGCAATATGGCCAGTTCCTGGCAGATCTGAACCTGAAACTTCAGTCTCATTCTCTCCCCCTAGATAAACACACACACACACACACACACACACACACACACACACACACACACACACCCCAGGCTGCTTTCTATTTCTCAAAAAGACATCTGACGAGGAATCACATTGCACAACGGCAATGCTTTTTCTCTTCCTGTGTTGAGTCATTACTCTTGACTCTGAAGTGTTTGCACGGCTGCTCTGCTGTAAAGACTTGACCAGAAGAAAGGAATAATGATGAGATGATGGGTCAGACACTCCGGGGTCCGTGGCCTGCCCCACCGTGGGAAGCAGTGATGTGCTGGGGGTCAAAGCAGCCCTGGCCTTGCTGTCCCTACGTAAGATCTCTTCTTGTCTCTATATAAAGTGCCAGTGCTCTAAACATAGAAACTGTTTGTAACCAAAGGTCAGTTTCCCAGTGAAACAAGGAGTCATCTTTTGCTTTGGAGGCAGATGAGTCTGGCCTGGCTCACAGGGCTTGATGTGTGATGTCTGTGCCCAAGTTTCCTGGGCATAAAGCTAAGCTGTGGTACTTGAGGATTTTCTAGGGCACAGCACAATCTTCCTTCCTCTTTTCTGGGGCCTCAGTGAAGCCAAGGCCATACCTACTGCGGCCAACTGCACCTTCCTGGGAAACAGAGCTGCCCATTCCACTCTGTCTCCTTTACCACTGGTTCAGCCTACAAGGTTCGTTTGGTGAGTTCTGTATCTGATACATATTATCTCACTTAATCCTTATAGTAATCCTTCAGGGGTGAGAACTTTATCTCCCTTTTAAAATCAGGAAACTGAGGTCCTCGTATCTCCATTAAAACAACCTTTGCATCTCTCCTCCTGCCCAGAATTAAGGCTCTAGAGAAGTCAGACGGGTTTTATAGTGAAACATGACTAGGCCTTATGCCCTCTTGATGTCTCCTCAAGTCTTGCTTTCCCACCAGGCATCCACCAGCTCACTGTCCTCCTGCGGGGTCTGGAAGTGTCCTCACAGAATGTCACCTCGTGGATTAAAAAAAAAAAAACGTTAAAATCACTCGGTCAACAAATGTCTTGGGGCTAGAGTTTCTTCTCTCTTTTCTTTTTGGGTTGGGGTCTTACTCTGTCACCCAGGCTGGAGCACAGAGGCACAATCAAGGCTGCCACAGCCTTGATCTGCTGGGCTCAGGCAATCTTTCTGTCTCAGTCTTCCAAGTATCTGGGACTACAGGTGCACACCACCATACCCGGCTAATTTTTCAATTTATTGTAGAGATGAGGTCTTACCATGTTGCCCAGGTTAGTCTCCAACTCCTAGGCTCAACTGAACCTTTCACCTCAGCCTCCAAAGTTCTGGGATTACAGAAATGAGCCCTGCAGATTGAACTTCTTGAATAAAGTAAGAGATTCATTTTTGTGTCCCTTGTGTCTGACACATAGTAGGAATTCAGAAAATGTTTGAATAAAGGATGACTAGATACCTTCCTCTGTGCCAGGCCCTGGGCAAGAACAAAGGGGACTAGAGATGAATAAGAGAGAAGACCCTTTCCCTCAAGGAGCCCCAAATCTAGATACAAGGGTAAACCATCTTTGTGCGTGGAAAACAAATTAGCAGTTCACATTACCTATGTTAGGGTCCAAATGAGGTTTACCATCAGGAAATTCAGAAGAGAGAAAGATTCCGGGGTCAGAAAGCTTCCAGTGGGTGGAAAGGTCTGATTGGTGTGACAGGGTCCTATTCAGAGGAAGCACTTCTTAGCATCCAGAACTATCTAGTAGAGTCCCCGAGGACCTGGGAGGCAGGAATCTCTCCCTCCCTGACAGGATTCAGGAGCGAAAAGGCAGGAAAGGTGTTTGTAGGGGCTGGGGTGAGGGGTGTCCTTCTTGCATAAGGACAAAGACTGGATCTCTTCTGTATCTAAATTTCTACTTTGAACATTGAAGCAAGGGATCTTTCTAGAGAAAACTGTTGTTTAGAATCAAAACCAAAACAAAAAAATAATACCCATAAAATGAACTCAAGAGCTGTTCTAGAATGGCTGGGTAGACTTCACTTATGCTCATTTTCATTCTCTGTTACATCTCATTTAAAAATCCTCATTCCAAGATGGGACTGAGGAAGAGAAAGGGAGCTCCAATATCACAGACACATGGATGTTGGTGGTGGCATCTCTCAGAGATGGCTTCTTTCTCTTCCCCTCTTGTGTCTCCAAAGGTTCTGCTGGTCCCTGGGGTGTTGCAATCCTGTAAGAGGTGGGCACAGAAGCAGGTGAGCATGAGCTTCTAGCTGGACAAAAAAACCCCAACTCCCATGACCCCTTGCACATCCTGTCAGGGAGGGGAAAACGTGGCTAGGGAATTTCAGGGCCATTGGGTCATGAGGGGGAGTTTGCTCTCCCTCCATTTTGCAAGGCTCCCATGTGCCCCTCCCAGAAGAACTCTGGGGGTCTCCTTCCTTCCACTATGATATAGCTCTCCATTTTATAGGTGAGAAAGGGAAGTCCTTGAGAGGTTACATGCATTTGCTCAAGGTTACAGATTGAGTATGGGGTCAGATCAAGAAATCAAGCCCTCTTAAAAATTCTGTGTTCAGTAGCATACATCTCTTCTAAAAACCCAACTTGCAAATGTTTGCCCAGAGCCTATGTTTGGGAAGGGAGGAGGTGTCTTTGGAAGAGGCCGTTGTTAGAGTTAAGATAAAGTGAAGGCAGAATTGAGTGAGTAAATTACCACAGAAATGTGCAGGTGCCTGTCCTCCAAAGCAGTTGAAGTGAGGAAAAGATCACTTTACTATGGGGGAGCATAATAGAGGTCACATGGGGGTGAAGGTAGTATAAATGCAAGTCCTGGGAGACTTCTTGGAGGACACAGAATTTGAACCAAAGAAGGTTTTCAGCAATTGTCCTTTTGTTCTTTCCTCCTTCCCTTTATCCATCAACCCATGCACCCATCTATCCATCCATCCATTCCTGTCCATCCATCTTTCCATTCTTCCTTTGATCCATTCATTTATCAAATAGATATCAAGTCCCTCCTACGTGCCAGGGACTGGGACTGTGCTAGGTACTTTCACATACATTTCTTGTTTTATCATAGCAATTTGGTCAGGTAGGTAATGGCATCCCAAATTTACAGATAAGGATGCAGGCTTTAGGCAACACAATCCTTTTCCTTTTATCCCTTCCCAGTCTGTCGCATCTTACATTAAGGAAAAACATCTTTATCTTCAAAGCCTCCTCTCTTTCCTTTACCTCCCTCTCTTCACCTGTCCACTCTAATCCATTCAACTGCTGGAGCTACCTAAGATACAGACTTGAACAAGTCACATTTCTTGCCTATCACTTCATAGTACTTGCCGTTGACCAACGGCCAAGTTCCAATTCCATGGACAAGACCCCATATGACCTACTTTAATGGACTATATCTCATTATAAGTTTTTCTCACTAACTTTTATTTTAGTTAAATTAGGCAACCCACTGTTCCCTGAGCACCTCTGGATTTTTCCCATTTCAGAGCCTTTGCTCACCCCATTTAAAATTACCCACCCTGTTAAATTGGCCTCCTGGCACAGCACAAATGCGTTCAATTCAACCCAATTCCAAAAGTGTCCTAAATCCTCCTTCCTTCAGAATGTATGCAGAAGGACAGTTTCTAGATCTCCTGGCATGTCCTGGGACTCAGGAAAATAACTGCAGTCCCCAACCCCGAAGTGTAGGGCAGGGAGCTATTTCAGGTTGATGGTGTTGGACAGGCAAAGACCCTGTTCTCATGTTTAGCCTACATGTCTAGATCATAGCAGACAGCCCCTAGGACAAACCACCACACTGGATAGTTTGTCTGTGTGCCCTAATGCTGCATAAATGGTGCTTGCTATCATCGGGAAATAAGTGCCGCAGGCCTCTGCCCCACCCCCATCCTTTCTTCCCTTGGCTGCTGATTCAACCTCCAGCCTGAGTCTTACCTATCCTTGACCCTGATCTTATTCCAGGCTTGCCTTCATCTCTTAGAGGTATTGGCATAGGTGTCAAACTTGCCTAGTTTCGTTTTTAAGAACCAGTGAGGAATGTTACTCATTGTTCTTATAAAATGATGCAGACTGATCAGATTATAGCTATGTCCCTTCAAAATTCATTTGTTGAGGCTGGGCACAGTGGATCATGTTTGCAATGCTAGCACTTTGGGAGGCTGAGGTGAGAGGATTGCTTGAGCCCAGGAGTACAAGACCAGCCCGGGCAACATTGCGAGACCTTGTCTCCAACAACAACAACAACAACAACAAAAAAAAAAATTGGCTGGGCGACGTGGCTCGAGCCTATAATCCCCAGCCTTTTGGGAGGCCGAGGTGAGCGGATTGTCTGAGCCCGGGGGTTCGAGACCAGCCTGGGCGACTTGGTGTGCCTCGTCTCTACAATATACCAAAAAATTAGCCAGGTGTGGTAGCGCGCGCCTGTAGTTCCAGCTACTTGGAAGGCTGAGGCAGAAGGATTGCCTGAGTCCAGATCGACACTGGAGTGGTCGGGAGCGTGCCATTGCACTCCAGCCTGGGCAACAGAGTGAGACTCCAACTCAGAACAATAAATTAAATAAGTAAAAAATAAAAAAATTAGCTGAGCATGGTGGCACAGGCCTGTAGTCCTACCTACGTAGGAGGCTGAGGTGGAAGGATCCCCTGAGCCCAGGAGGTCGGGGCTGAGGCGAGCCATGATAGTACCATTGCACTCTAGCCTGGGAGCTTGGGTGACAGTGATGCTTTGACTCAAAAAAAAAAAACCCACCAAAATTCACATCTTAAAATCCTAACTCTCAATGTGATGGTATTAGCTCGTGAAGGGGGAAGCCCTCATGATGGATTAGTGTCCTAAGAAGAAGAAACAGGAGAACCCGGCCTCTCTTTGTTCTCCACCAGGTGAGGATAGAGCAAGAAGATGGCCATTTGCAACCCAGGAAGAGGGCCCTCTCCCTCCCCAGGATCTGTTGGCATCTTGATCTTGGCCCTCTAGCCTCCAGAACTGCCAGAAATAAATGTTTGTTGTTTAAGCCACCTTGTCTATGATAATTTGTCATAGCAGCCTGAACACGCTGAGACAAATGGAAAAGTAAGGAACCCTGTTAGCTTCCTGAGTGGGTTTTCATTTGTTTTCCCACAATTCATTTCATAAATTAGGGTGGGAATTTTGCAGATATGGCACCAAAGTGCTCGGCCTCTACAGGAGGAAGTTCAAGGCCAGTGCAACGAAGCAAGGAGCTCAAAGTCAGTGCAAATATGAGCGATGGGGGAGCACCAGGGAGGGCGGTGGGGAGAAGAGACGCACAGAGGGTGGGGACAGATGGAGGCTCCGGTGTCGTATGGGGTCACAGTGCCAGGTGCACACCTGATTTGGAAATAAAAAAGGACATTTAGGCTCTGTCAAAATGTTTTCTCAAAAATAGTCTGGCATTGAAATGGTCGTACTAAGCAGAGATCAACAAAACTTTGAAGGAGAGATCTGCTCTGCCATCCACACTAGCTTAGCACTGGGGGCAGGAGACCAAGGCTTTTGCCCTGGCTTCTTTTCCAGCTCACTGGGAGAGCTCTCTTCCCTAGACATCTCTGATGGCCTTCCTCTGAGAAGTGGAGATAACACCCACTAACAGAGTGACTGAGAGGACACACACGCTAGTGTTTGTGGCCAGTGTTAGAAAACGTGCAAAGTCCCCTCAGGCTCTGCAGAATGATGGCTCAACAAAGGCATCTTGGGGGAGGAAGCACATTCCTCACAGAACTGTGACACAGCCTGTCTCCACAGTGGACCCAACCCATTTTCCACTTCATGGGCAGATTGACGAAGAAACAGCACTTTTCTGTCTTCATCTGGAGTCCTTGGCCGAGACCCATTTCAGCTGAGGGTGAAGACAATACGAACTTGGGTAGAGAACTCTTGTGTGGCAGGCAGAGCCAGGCAGAGCTGGGCCCTGTGGGGAGCAAGCCGGGGAGGGGCCCCCTGGGCCCACCATGTCCAAGGTCCCCAGGAAGGAAAAACCTGTCTGGCCAGTTGCATACTTAGCAATTTTGAATGTAAATAGCCACTTTCCAGATTTTTTTTTTTTTACAGTTTTCTTCTAGTAAGACACTTCCATCATTTCCTTCCTTTGTTGGGCTCCTCATAAGTCCACTGGTTGGGGGGCACATAGTAGGCACTCAATAAATATTTGCCGAGCGCGTGAATGGGTAGTAATCCAGCACTAATCCCCTCTCCTCAGCTCCCTGAAATAAAAGATGTCCATTTGTGGCTCGGCCACATTCAGGCAAACTTCCATATTGCTGCCAATTCCTGCCATCTGCCACCTCCGAGGTGCAGGTGCTGGGCACCCACAAAGCCCGGCCGCGGGCACAAAGGCCTGATGTACACTGATAATTGCTGAGCGCACAGCCCGCCAGGCCGGCCAGGCTGATGCAAGTTTGCTGGGTCTGCTGAGATTTGCATACAGATGGCCAGTCAGGGCGCAGGGCCGCCGCCACTGCAACAAGCTGCCTGCGCCCCGGGTAGACTGGCCGCAGCCCCTTTAGAAGTGCGGGCGGCTTTGACTGCAGCCGAGCCCGAAAGAGGCCTCATTCTGTCTGTCCTGAATAGTCAGTCATTCAAGGGGTTGCTTTGAAATCTGAAAAGAGAGAAAGAGAGAGAGAGACTAAGAGGCAGAGAGGGACAAACAGAGTCAGAGAGAGAGAGAGAGACAGAGACAGAGAGCTAGAGATCGAGAATGAGAGAGATTAAGAGAGATTGAGATAGACTACAAGAGACAAACAATGAGAGAGACACAGAGAGAGAGAAAAAGAAAGAGAGAAGGAGAGCTTGGAGGAAGAAAAAAAGCAAATTCTTTTCTTTGTGAGACTGGGGAGTGTCGGGCAGGGAGCCAGGGGGCTTCAAGAATGTGATCGAGCCACTAGGAATGAGGGGGGGGTCTCTGTGGAGACGCAGCCTCAGACGTGTGGCATTCATTTTCTTCTCGTGGTCATCAGGAGCAAGGGTCTTTCAGAATCCGAGGTGGCCCAGAAAGAAAAGGCACCTCTGTCACTTTGAAATGTCAAAGGCAAGTTGCAGCTGCTTTGAAATGAACAAAAGAAAACACACGCACAAGAAGAAATTTTTAAAAAATCCCTGAAATCACAACCACAGTCTCCAAAGGTGAAGCTGGAAGAGCTGTCCGCAAGTCACACCCTGGGAGTTCCCGCCCCAGTCAGTGGGTGCTGAAGGCTCTTGCTCTTTGTGTGTCTCCTCATTCGGTTTGGAAACAGCTCGCCAGGGGGAGTAGCCAGACCTTGGGGACACGCCCGGGCGCTCTGGGCACCCGACACATAGCAGGTGTTCTGGCCTCGCCCGATTCAGCCTGCTCTCTGTTTAACAACCATCCCAAGGCTTTCCCTCCGTGTTTACTAATACTCCTCACCCTCAGCCCTCCCACCGGCTCCCCCACCCCGCCAACTTCAGTGAATGACCAACAAAGCTAAAAAAAAGAAAGGCGTTATTGAGAGAGTGTTGCCTCCCTTGTCCAAACTCAATGAAAGGGAAATAGAATGGCAACAGAGAGTGGCTATTTATCATGTTCCTAACGGAACGTTTCAACCTGCTTCTCGCCCTGTGTCACCTCTGTGTGAGAAATCTGGGCATCGACCTTGGTTTTCCCCTCTCTTACCCTCAGCAGCCAAGCAGGCACCAAGGCCTAGGGTTCTCACCAAGGCCTCCATCTGTGCTTTCTCCAAGCCTCCCCATGGCTTGCCTCCCTCTCTCCATCCCTACCTACCCTCCCAGCAACCCATCTTCCCCCACTGCAGCCAGAAAGCTGTTTCGCAAATGCCTTCCAGGTGTAGCCCTCCCTTCCTTAAAACAGCCCAATAACTCACAAATGGCATCTAGAGGCTCAAGACCAAGCTCTTCAGGTTGACATAGAGACCCTCCTCAGTCTGTGTCCTTCTTCACTGTCCCTGTCCCTCGTACGGAGTGAACAGACTACTTCTAGATTCTTTTCTCGTCTGGGCTGTGGCACACCATTGTCTCTCTGTTCACGTGGTTTCACTTCTCTTAATGTCCCTCTCCCCTCCTGATGAGCCACGAGACTCCTTCCTTCCCCCCACCCCTACCTTCTTCCCACCTTCTCTTCCTTTTTCCATTCAGATAGCAAGTGCTGTTTTGGGCCAGCCACTAAGTGTGATCTCAGGTGCTGAGGATAAAGGGAGGGAGAGAGGAACAATCTTGTCATCCTTCCACCCTTTCCCCCAGTAGTGAAAGGCAAGGAGAGGAGGTCACAACATGGACGCTGCCGCAGGACCTGACATCCCCTCTCCCAGCCGAGGAAGTACGGTGGTTTCTGCCATCTGGATCCAGACATTGACTGTTTTTACATCAGAGGCAGAAACCAATGAACTCAAGACCAGTGAACCCTGAACGGAAGGATCATCCTCAATATTTTTGTCATGTGTTTATTATCTGAAACTATGCCAGGAAGTCAGGGAAAGTGATTCCCAGAGGATCAATCACGGAGAGTCAATCATGAAGGAGAAAAGGGAAATGACTGATGGTTTGACCCAGACATGAACATAGCTTTTATGGTCTCGTTTTTCCTTTCACCACTTGAAAAGTCAGAGCAAAACTCACTTTAGATGCTGTGTTTCGTTCTTCCAACAAATATTTAATGTGAATCAGTGGGACTATGAGTGAGATATTCATGTCATCACACATTTTTTTGATTTTGTATGAATTAGCTCTAAAACATTAATACTTACGTGCTCAGAAATGTATCCCTCCCTACATGGTGACTTTCTTGGAATAACCTTGCCCCAGCTTTTTTCACTCCCTGCAAGTTTTGCAAGGACTTTGTCCAAAAGCAATACAGTCGAGTCTAACCAGAAATGGAAAGAGGTACTATAGTTTAAAACAAAAAGCATCACAGGGAGAAGAATCTCCAAGTGAAATGGCTTTTCGTGTGGCTGAGTGTGGGTGACTTTTGGTTAATGATTACCCATCTCTGGGCTTTGGCTTATTTCCTGTCACTTAGCCATAGGTAGACTGATTTCAAGGATGGTGTGGCTGAGAGTGGAGGGGAGGATGAATGATCATAAGTGCAGAGGGTGCCCAAAAAAGGTATACACATTTTAAGAAAGGAAAAAACTATATCAAAATTGTAAGATGAATACAAGTCACGTGTGACTTCTGCAATTACAAGAGGTACTCAAATGGGTCACCATCAGCGTCCACACACTTCTGAAAAGCAGTACTTCGAAAAGTAATACACAGATAACATCGCTTAAAATGTGTACACATTTTTTTGGCACCCCAGTATGCAAAAACAATGGAAATATGCTAGATGATTTTAAAGTGTTTATGCTAGTCAATTTGATCTCCTTTCAAACTAACTTTACATCATGATTGGAAAGACAATGTGGCAAAAACAAAGAGATGAGACAATGGAAACCTTATTACTAGAAACATGATTTGGGGCCAGGTACTTAAGCTCACTGCACACCATTTTCTTTAGCTTCCTCCCTAGGCTTTTTGTAAGGATTAAGTGAAATAATGTTTACCAATGGAGCATCTGGCAAATAATAGGTACTAAAAAGGAGTAGCTATTATTATTATTTATATTTATTATTGTTGAGAACAAAATTAAAGAAGGGGAACAGGTTAGATCTTTTACCCCCAAGAAAGTATGAAACAGAAACAAATAACGATTGCATCTTAGCTACCCTGTTTTTAATTGTACTTCCATTTGTAACATTTTCTCTAGGGCCATTTCACAAGTTGTACAATCTTTATTTGGAGTATGAAATGGCCACGTTCTTATGTCTTGGTCACTTCGATGGGTGATAAGCTATTGACATATAATGTATTATAATGCCTCATGCAGTTGAATTCAATTTAACTCTATTCAGCAGATATTTCTAGAACACAACAGCCACTTCTAGAAATGCAAGGCATGGAGATGTGGAAAACATAAAGATGACTAATATAAGATAGACATTTAAGAGATGTAATAGATTACCACAGTAACACAGACTTGGGTGTCCAGGGCCCTGACTCTGAATTTGGCCCAGTAGCTTTAATTTCCTCAACTATAAATGGGAAGATAGCACCTCAGATCTCGCAGGGTTGTTGTGAAGATGAACGTAAGAGATAGATGGACAAGATGCCTAGCACTAAGGGCACAGGATCGTCACAGGTGGTTTTAGAGCATGTCGAGGGATGGCCATGACTTACTCCACCAAGGGGCACGTAGTAAGGTGCTCTCTTGCTACGACCCTCTCCATCACCTGCTCCATTTCCACTGCTCCCAGCCAGCAGCCACCAGAGCTGTGAGCCATCAGCCAGCAGCAATAACAGATATAAGAGAGGCGAGTCAGCATTTTAGTGTCACAAAGACCTAAGCTTCTTGGAAAATAAGGACGCTCCAGAGTCTCACTTTTCTCCTTTGACAAATGGGGAGATTCTGCCTCCTTGATCTACCAGGGTGGGAGGAAAAGAAATGAGAAGACAGAAATGGGCTCTGTAAATAATAAGTTGCTATACCTTTGCAAAAGATTGTTATCAGCCTTCCCAAAAGAAGGTACAAGAGACAATCCCATCAATTAATGAGCTCAGTTTCTGAATTTGGGGCTATTCCCACAAGGAGATTTTGTTATGATGACCTGGTGGGTAGTAATTCCCATTCCATACTCAAAGTGTGGTCCATGGACCAGCAGCAATGGCATCACCTGGGAGCTTGTTAGAGAGATGTGGAACCGTGGTCCTCAGGTCAGCTTAACAAATCAGAATCAGCTTTTTAAAAAACACCCCACGAGTCATATGCACAATCAAGTTTGAGAAGCATTGGTCTGTAGGCTTTCGTGTTGAAAGAGAAAGACAAAGAGTCGACAACAATGTGCTCAGTAGGAAATGAACCAATGACAGCCAAGAAGTACTGTGGCCCAGGAGAAGAAAAGGAATAAGCCGTGGGCATCCACCTTTGGGGCTTTGGGATTACTTATTTTATTTTTGTTGATCGATTGATTGATTGAGTTGGGGTCCAATTCTGTCATCCAGGCTGGAGTGCAGTGGCACAATCACAGCTTACTGCAGCCTTGACCTCCTGGGCTCAGATGATCCTTCTGCCTCAGTCTCCTGAGTAGTTGAGACTACAGGTGCATGCCACCACACACAGCTAATTTTTTCATTTTTTATTTCTGTAGAGACGAGGTCTTGCTATGTTGGCCAGGCTGGTCTCGAACCCCTGGGCTCAGGCAATCCTCCCGCCTCAGCCTCACTGAGTGCTGGGATTACAGGCATGAGCCACCGTGCCTGGCCACTAATTTTAAACAATGCAAGAGAAGGTGAAATAACAGTGAAGGAATATCTTCACTCAAGAAAGGCTGGAAAATGTTAAGTTTTCACAAAATAGGAAGAGTTTGTAGACTGTCAATCGCTCTTTCTGTGGTCCAGCTTCCTCACAGCCTCCTTCAGTCTCTGAGTTTCAGCCCCCAAGGTGGTCAGGTCACATGATTCCTTAGACAAGTCCTTCAGGTGCTCTACAAGAACATCCAGGCAAACAGCTGTCTCAGCGGAACCTAAACTTGTTGGAAGATCCTCCTTGGCTCCATCAACATCACAAAGGCTTCTAATAAGGAGAGAGCTTTGTTATCAATTGGTTAATCATTAGGTCAACCTGTACGTATTGATGGGTGGACTAACTATGCTTAGAGGCACCTGACATCTTTATTGTTACAAGCTTAATCAGAGGTGGATCTAATTGCCCATGTGCTTTCAGGCTTTCTTACCTTTCATCGTTGGGTTCCTTCTGCTCAGAAAACTCTCTCTCCCATTCTCTTCTCAATTTAATGCTTAATGTGAGACTTATCCTCTAAGACTTTTTTCAGTTGCCATCTCCTCAGTGTGTCGCTGATGTCATGGGGGCTCTAAGGCCCCTCAGTTTTGGGTAAGAGTACTCATAGAAGTTGAGGATCCAGAAAGGGGGTGTATTTCCTTGAAGTCTCCGTGATTTATTTTCCCGTGGAAAGTCTTTGTATGACAGGAAACAACATCTGGCATTACCAGTAAAGCACCTCCTTTGCTGATGGCACTTTCCAGGTGTTTTACAGAGATGGATTTACACCATCTGCACAAAGGACCTTCTTAGGTAGGTGTTATTATCTCCATTTTACACACACGAAAAGAAACCTAAGGCTCAGTAGAGCGAAAGTTTATATGCAACGTTCTGTAGCTCCTGAGTTCTGTCCCATTTACCCTATGCAGATTCACAGAAGATGAAGTAGGGTGAGGGTGGAGGGTGGGAGGGACAGGGGAAGGATGGGAGGGAGAGGAAACCCTGTCTGTGATAGGGGCCTCCTGGGAGATACCGCCTGGCTCCCAGATTTACAATACTTGGAAGTCCAGTTTGAGAGGGCGTTCATATGGCGATTTCTAGTATAGGTCATTCAGGCCATTGTCCATCTTTCACAGGCCCATGGATTTCTCTGGGATGGGAATTGGGATTCTACAACTTCAAACATCTGGAGGGCTAAGATGAGTGGTCCCTTCCAGCTGTGGCGCTTCACAGTACCGTGAGAATAGAGGAAAACATCACATTTTTTTTCTTTATGAAATTTTCTTCTTTTTTCCATTCTTTCTTTCTTTTCCTGTCTTTCTTTTTCTTTCTTTTCATGTGTATTTAGACATTATAACTGGTTAGAAGCCAGAGAGAGTTAGGCGTCTTCTGGTTGGAACAGAAATAGCCCTGTTAGCTGTGGACGGCGTCCAAGCTCCTGAACAGCCCCACGAAAAGATCTCCATATAAATGGTTTCTTCAGGACTCCCCTTTGAATGCTTTCTTGGTCTTGGGGGTCTGAAATGGAGCCAATTTGAGGGAGTTCCAGGCATTTCCCACCGGGCCTCCTTCCCAAAAGCTTTTCAAAGCAATCCCAGAGGTCCAAGCATCCTCTCTAACTAGGGACTCTCGTCATTGTGAGGAATTTGGAAAACTTGCTTTTTAGGTCCCCTGACACCTTTGTCTCTGACACTTTGAAGGTCTACAAACCTTGCTGGCTTATCCTCTAATGCAGAGACGGTACCCAGGACAATAACCAACACATAGTAGGTTTGCAATGAACATTTGACAGCTTCAACCATGAAGTATATAGGAACTGTATTGATGTCCTCTTGAGCTGAGGAATAGACTTAATTCCCAAATACACTAACTGCAAAAGGATTTCTTGGTGTCCACATGGTTATTAACACTTTGAATAAATGAAATAAACTAGTGATGTATATATACTCTTTGATATATTTCAGTAAACTCGTTGATATTCCAAGTTTTCATAGCACACATGTGAACCCTGGAGGTACTGTGTGTTTGTTAAAACAATAACAGCAAAAGCAAAGTCAATTCAGCAAAGCACAGTAAGAAAAGGTGTGGTCTCAGCAGATGTCTGTTTGAGTCCATGCTATCTTCCTAGCAGGATGACTTCAGGTGAGTGCTTGATCTCTTTAAACCTGTTTTCTCATCACTGTTAGCAAGTTAAAGCCTTTGCTCAAAAGAGAAAATAAGAAAAGACATTGCAAAGTATAAGCTTATTCATTCTTCTATTTATTTAGGTCAATGTTTAGAGGCTAGCAAACTGGACTTAAAAAAAAAACTAAATGAACTCATCTTGAATTAATAATATTTTACTGTGTTTAAAATGCCTGTGAAGTGTGGGGGTGGGGGGGGGTAGGCAGCTGAGGCCCGGAGAGGGTTATAACCAATCAAGTTCTCACAGTCCTGGTGTCTGGACTAAAGAAGAGTTCTCTTGAACCCCAAACTCCACGACCTTGCTTTATTCTCACTGGCTAGAGAGGAGCCCGTGCACACTGTCTTGCTTTTTTTCACAAGGTCACCATTGTGATGTGACAATTTTCCTGCTTTCCCTGAGTCCCTGTCTCCCCATCTGTAAAGTAGGTGTCATGAACCTGAAAAATCTCAAGAGCTCTTTCCCATTCTAGTCTTTTAGCATTCTAGTTCACATTCGCTAGGAGAGAGTTCTAGAAAGAGCATGCCCTACTTTGCGCATTCAGTCTCCCCTTCAGTTGAATTGATCCCTTCCTCTCCTGAGATGGTAAGAAATTTTCTGGAAGCTTGGTTACAGCAGGTATCATGCTGTATGGCAGTTTTCTTGAGGGTAGGGAATATATCTCACAAATATTTCTTTATAGCTTCTGAAGACCCTAGCACAGAGCTGGCATGGAATAAGTATTCAGAAAATGCCTGTTGGACCATCAGGAAGTTGGTCAGCCCCTTGTAACCTATTCTACCACCACTAAAATGGTAATGAAGAAAACTATGGGGAATCATGAAAAAATGACTAAAAGGATCAATAAAAATAGCAGACACTGATGAAACCATAAAGTGCACACTTCTGGACAATATTAGCTGCACACACCAACTAATATTCTTGGACTTATATGCACCTAGTGGTTTTCTAAGCTCTTTAAATATATCATCTCACTTAATTGCCACAAAATCCTCGGGAGTGTAATATTACTATCAGCATTTTACAGATGAGGAAACTGAGGCTCAAAAAGGTCAAATAACTTGCCGTGTCTCATACAGCTAGTAGAGGTCAGAGCCGGGACATCTGAGCACCTCCTACATGGCAGGCACTTTGGTGTTTTACAGTGACTATGGCAGTTCGTCTTCACAACTCCTAGGGAGTTATTTTTATCGCCATTTTGTATTCAAAGAAACTTGAGACGCAGAATTAGGTAAAGCCTGGAACTGCTCTCTAACAAACAGATATTTACAGATTACCAGCAAAAGAAGGAAGGTGATGCCCAGGCAAGGGCATGGCCCCTTAGCCATTCTACCTGAGTCCCCAAGCCTGCTGTGCCATTGGAAGCCACGAGGACTGGGGCACCTGGCTTAATCACTCTGTGCTTTGTTTTCTTCATTTGTAAAAGGAGGATAATTTCAGGTGGTGACCAGGACCTGAAGAAAACTCAACATGGGATAGGATGATAAGACCATGCTAGGCATGTGGAGAAGAACATCTCAGCTGAGGCTTACTGTGTTCAGGGGTCAGAAGGGTGGCTGGAATATGGAGAGAGAGGCGAGTGGTAAAAAGAGGATTCTCAGGTGGGGTTCGGTGGCTCAGCCTGTAATCCCAGCACTCTAGGAGGGTGTGGCGAGTGGATTGTCTGAGCCCATGGGTTCAAGACCAGCCCGGGCAACTTGTCAAGACCTCGTCTCTACAATAAATAAAAAATTAGCCAGGCGTGGTAGCACATGCCTGTAGTTCCGGTTACTTGGAAGGCTGAGGCGGAAGGATCGCCAGAGCCCAGCAGATCGAGGTTGGGGTGGCTGTGAGTGTGCCACTACACCCCAGCCTGGGAGACAGAGTGAGACTCCAACTCAAAAAATAATAATAAAATGAAAAAAAAAGGATTCTTGAAATAGAAAGCCTGTGCTCTGCTACACAATATAGTTTCGGAGACTAAAATTATGAGGATTACACATAATATTTGATTTCTGAAGTTGTCCTTATGTTATGAAATCAGAAAACATGACAGAGGGAAGTTAAGTATGGAATGAAAGAAAAACAGGCTTTTTGCTTTTGTTTTCTTCACTCTGCTGCCCAGGTTGGAGTGCAGTGGCAAGATCATGGGTCACCGCAGCCTTGACCTCCTGGGCTAAGGTGATTCTTCCACCTCAGCCTCCCAAGTAACTGGGACTACAGGCATGCACCACCATGCCTGCCTAAATTTTTGGTTTTTTTATAGAGACGAGGTCTCAATGTGTCGCCCAGGCTGGTCTTGAACTCCTGGACTCAAGCAATCTTGCTGCCTCAGCCTCCCAAAGTACTGGGAGTATAAACGTGAACCACTGCGCCCAGCCTGAAATCAGTTTCTGAACCTGATCACTCTCTGTAAAATCTAAAAGTAATATTTTTCTCACCGGTCAGGGTACTGCTCACATCGTTCTTGTTATCATTAACATTAAGATCATATTAATGCAATTATCAAAAATCATTATTACCATTGTTTATTGATTTACAAAAGTGCTTTCCAAATGGCAAGACCCTCATCATCTATATATAAAGACGGAAAGTCCATTAATGAGCCAAGAGCTGGGTACTGTCATCTGCTGCTTTGATGTGTTAATTGCAAGTCATTCTAATCTTATTATTGAAGAACAGTTTCTGCCAGGTGGTGAGCCCAATTGTAGACACCACACGTACTTGAAATTAATCTGACTCCATTTATTTTGAACACTCCTACAATTTCCACTTTCTACAACCGTTTATTAAGCACCTACTCTGTCCTCAGCACCCTGGCCAGTTTTTCAGTTGAATAAGAAATAGTAAATGATGTGGCCTCTGCTTTCAAAGCTCTTCGAGTCTAGCTAAGAATACTAGATTCATCACCATAAAAAGTATAAAGAATAGGCCGGGCTCAGTGGCTCAGCCTGTAATCTCAGCATTTTGGGAGGCCGAGGCGAGAGGATTGTCTGAGCCCATGGGTTTGACCCACCTGGGCAACTTGGTGAGACCTCGTCTCCACAATAAATCAAAAATTAGCCGGGTGTGGTAGCGCACGCCTGTAGTTCTGGCTACTTGGAAGGCTGAGGCGGAAGGATCGCCGGATCCCAGCAAGTAGAGGCTGCAGTGGCCGGGAGCGTGCCACTGCCCTCCAGCCTGGGTGACAAAGTAAGACTCCAACTCAAAAAAAAAAAGTATAAAGAATAGCTTTTGAAATCAGATGTCACTTCATGTGCCATGTGACCTTGAGCAAGTCATTTTATGTCATTGAGCTTCAATTTCTTTACCGGATAGAGATAGCAGTAAAGGCAGGATAACATAGAGGTTATACATTTGGACTCTGGAAACAGATGGGGTCCCTGACACTTTTTAGCTGTGTGATCTTGGGCATGTTACTTAACCTCTCTGTGCCTCAGTTTTCCATCTGGAAATTGAGGGTAGTGGTAATTCCTGCCTCATGAGTTTGCTATCAAGATTAAATTAGTTAATAGGGTAAAAAGTTTAGAAGAGTGCCCCAAAAATGGTAATCACTAAAGGGCTGTTGAATAAATGAAATAAGCAATGCCTATCTCACAATAATGCTTTTAAAGTTACATGGAATGGCATATAAAATTTTCTAGGATAGAACTTTGCATATAATAGATATTCAATTAATGGTAGTTCTTTTCATTGTCCTTGAAATATCCTGCCTTGTGCTGTATACGAGGTGTAGACTCGTGGTTCTCAACATGGTGTGCCTTAGAATCACTCAGGGAACTTGAACAATTCCCAATTCCTATGCACACCCTAGATGGAGGACATTTGACTAGGGATGTGACCCAGGTGTCGCATATTTAAGAACTTGCCCTGTGATTCCGATGTGTAGCCAAGATGGAAAACCAGTACAGTAAGTTCCCCACCAACGAACGAGTTCTGTTCCAATAGTGCGTTCGAAAGTACAATTTGTTCATAAGTCCGACAAATTCAATTCGTTCGTAAGTCCAACAAAGTTAACTGAGGTACCCAGCTAACACAGTGGGCTTTATAGTACTTTAATCTTACAGTATAGCATGTCACAATGTACGTCAGACACGTGAACTAACTTACATGATTGGACATGTGAATGCACATATGCAGCTTTGAAACTTTGCAACTTGAAGGCTTGCATGCAGGAGACATGCATTATACAGACCCTCAGGGTTCCAGTAGGGTCCTGGAAGTGACCAGGGAATGTTTCATGGAGAAAGTCTTCTTATTACTGGCTCATCCAGGTTGTCCTCTTGGCTCCTTAGTTGCTGAATTTGTGCCTTCGACGAATCCGTGATATGTGAGGTACAGAGGGTGTGTCATTGAGCAAGAAAAGCAGACTCCTGTCCCCATGGAGCATATACTAGAGAGAAGGCGGGCACATATGGTCAAGGACACATAAAATGTTAAGAGGGATGGCGGTGCACGCTATGAAGCTGAGAATATAGCAATGGTGTAGAATGACTGTGTGGGGTGGCCAGAAGGACTTTTCTAGGAAGTCTATTTTTTTCTGGGGGTGAGGGGTCAGGGTCTCACTCTGTTGCTCAGGCTGGATTGCAGTGGCATGATCACATCTCACCACAGCCTTGATCTCCTGGGCTCACGGTCCTGCTGCCTCAGCTTTCTGAGTAGCTGCGACTACAGGTACGTGCCACTATGCCTGGCTAATTTTTTAATTTTTTTATAGAGATGAGGTCTTGAGGTCTCATTATGTTGCCCAGGCTGGGCTCAAACTCTAGGGCTCAAGCAATTCTTCTACCCTGCCCTCTCAAAGTGCTGGGATTACAGGCATGAGCCACCGTGCCCAGCCTGAAGTCAGTGTTTGAGCTGAGCCCAGAGCGAGGAGATGGTGCCACTGTGTGAAGTGCACTCCAGGTAAAGACAACATTCGAGGGACAGAAGGTGGCGAGGCTGATGTGCAGCGAGTGAGAGGAAGGACCTGGACTGGAGTGTGGAGCATGGAGAGGCAGGTTTCTAGGCTCATGGGGCCTTTTGGAGGATTTTATTTGGATTTTATTTGACCTGCAAGAGAGAGCCACCCAAGGTTTCGATGCAGAGAACTGATCTAATCTGGCTGATATTTTAAAACAATGGACCCGTAGAGTGGGGGTTAGGGGGCCACAGGTAAACAGTGAGTGTGGGGAGAGCAGTCAGGAGGCTGCAGGTATCACTCAAGATAGGGGCGACAGCTGTCTGGACTAGGACGGCAGCAGTGAAGAAGGGTGGCCGCAGTCAGATTCCAGAAGTACTACTGAGGAAAAACAGCAGGACTTGCTGGTAGATGGGTCTTACGGGTGCAGAAAGGTGCAGGATCACAATGACCTCCAGATATTTTGCCTGAACACCTGAGTGTATGGTGCCATTTGTAGATGGGGAAGACCAAGGGAAGAGTGGTTATTGAGAGGGTGGAAACAAGAGTGGTTATTGAAAGAGGGGAAGAGACAAGAAGCCAACCATTCTGTAGCAGACACGTCAAGGTGCCACGTGACATCCGAATGGAAGCCTCTGGAGCCCAGGGGAGAGGGATCACTGAGATCCAAATGCAGGCGGCATCCTGTACAGAGCCCATTGAAGTATGGAGTGCCCTGGTTGGGATCATCCTCTCTGGAGCTTTGGCTCAGCTGCTGGTCCCCCTTTCCACTGGTCTGAGATGTGTGGTGGGGTTTCTGCTGACCTTCTTTTTCTGCTTGGCCTGAACATCTTGGGTTGGTACCCATCGCTGGGCTGAGGGTCGGGGTAGAGGGATTAAGAGCTCCTGTGTTCCCAGGGAATGCCAGACCCATCCAGAATCTGGCATGTGCCTCCCCTCCCCACCTGGAAGAAGCTATTATCTCACCTTGAAACAGCCGTGAAGTGTCCACGATAACATTGCCAGTGCTATGCAGAATAGTACCTGGGAACAGGTATAGTCCAGAGAGAGTCAAACCATTCTTTCTTTTTCTCTTTCTCCGGAAGCAGAGCTGAGTTGGTTGCCTCAGCAAACTCATCTCAGTCATCTTAAAGCTGAGCTTTGAGTTTCTTTTCCAACACCTTACTGGAAGCAGCACCGTTGAAAAGGCCCTCATCTGGGAGCCCAGCTGACTGGCTTTGTGATCTTGGGCAAGTCACTTAACCTCCAGGAGACACAGTTTCTTCATCTGCGAAAGGAGGAGGTGGATGGGGTGTTGGCTGCACTCTCTTTTAGCGCTAATGATCTGGTTTCTTAAAGCAGATTCCTTTCTCCGCTTCTATTAAAGAAGTGAGGCAGAGAGAGGTGGGGAGGTGTTGCCTGCCTGGATCAAAGTGTTGCCTCCCAGAGCCTTGCCTCCAGCCTGTGGGACTTTCTCATCTCACCTCTTCAAAACGAAAAGGAAGAGGAATGTGGCAATTGAAGGAAGACCTTTGCAGATTCCGAGGTGGGACTTGGTCAATACTTGTTGATCACTGCTCAGAGCCTAAGCATAAGCTGGTCTCTGGTGAATGGCATCTAATTTGTCAAAGGACAGAAGAAAGGAATATCTATTATTTATTTTATTTTATTTTATTTTATTTTTGAGTTGGAGTCTCACTCTTGTCGCCCAGGCTGGAGTTCTGTGGCACGCTCACGGCCACTGCAGCCTCGACCTGCTGGGCTTAGGCAATCCTTCCGTCTCAACCTTTCAAGTAGCTGAGACTACAGACGCAAGCCACCACGCCCAGCTTATTTTTTGATTTATTATAGAGACGAGGTCTCGCCAAGTTACCCAGGTTGGTCTCGCACCTCTGGGCTCAAGCAATCCTCTCACCTTGGCCTCCCAAAGTGCTGGGATTACAGGCTGAGCCACCGTGCCTGGCCTAGGAATATTTTTTAAAAGACGATTTCATTTCATTTCCTGATTCATTTCAAGAAGCTCATATTCTGATTGTTTGGTAAAGCATGACATTATCGAATCCTTACTTACTGTGCACTAACAATTGAGTGTGAGATAAATGTGGTATATCTTTTATTCTCTTTTAAAATGTGAGCTGCTTCCCTTTTTATCAACTTTCAGAATGATTTTGCACCAAAGCAACCTCTAAGACAAACAATGAGATGTTCAAAATTATTATGAACTCATAGATTCTTAGATAGTTCACATTTCAATTCCTCGGTTATTTTTCTTTTTTGTAAACAAATTGTGTCATTTTTTTATCAGAAGCAATCCTTCAGGTTGACTCCTGTGTCTTTTTGGCACAGTTTCCTTGCTCCCTGGTACAACATGACTTCATTCTTACCACAATCCTAGAGATAGATACTGTTATTATTTGCATTTTGCAGATGATGGAATAGAGGACTGCCCAAGGCCACGAGGCCATGAAGGTGATGGCAGGTTTTGAGCTTTGCCATTATACCATATAGTCTATTTGAAGAAATAAGATTAACACAGAATAAACATTTAGTGAGTAGCATGGAGCCGTATATGCCTTTTGATTGATTCACTGAATATTTTTTGAATTCTGATCACATGCCAAGTTCTGTGTCTCCAAGGAGCTTCTATCTCCGCAAACAAGGACATTTGTGTTCATTAAAAATTGATGGGAAAGGAATTCACCGTGGGCTGAGGAGGCCTGGGATGGGATAGGAGAGAGCCGAATTAAGAATTTGCCAGGGCCAGGCTCAGTGGCTCAGCCTGTAATCCCAGCACTTTGGGAGGCTGAGGTGACTGCCAGAGTCCGTGGGTTTGAGACCAGCCCAGGCAGCTTGGCCAGATCTTGTCTCTACAGTAAATGAAAAAAATCAGCCAGGTGTGCTAGTGTGTGCCTGTAGTTCCAGCTATTTGGAAGGCTAAGGTGGAAGGATCTCCGGAGCCTCTAGGTTGACGCTGGGGTGGCCATGAGCCTGTGTGCTGCTACACTTCGGCCTGGATGATGGAGTGAGACTCCAATTAAAAAAAAAAGAACTTGCCAGGAAGAGGCATTGCATTTCAGCAGGCAACAGCATGAGCAAAGGCCCAGGGGCAGGACCCAGTCTGGCAGAGGAGATGGCAGGAACTCACACTGTCTCAAACCCCTCATCTTGCATGGGCTTGACTCCAAGAACTGGGGGGTTCACAGGTGAAGCACACGATGTAAATGACCCTTAAACGTCAAAAACGTCAAAAGAACATTTAAGTTCTGCATTGTAGGGAAGGTCAAGGGTTAAGGGAAGATTTGTCCCCAAATGGCCGCGACATATTGTCCTTTTTATTAAACTGTCCCCATACAGAATGATAATGGTGGCTCCTTTTGCATGGGATTTAGAGTGGTGTGTGAACATTCATTGTGGGATCTCCTCAAGGTAGAGCCCATACTCATTGGTCACTGTGTCCTCAGCGATCACCCTACAGGTTAGTTCTCAATAATTTTTAAAAATGGAAATAAAAATTTCTTCCAAAACATTTAAATTCTTTGACTGAGCCACGCTCGGTGGCTCAGCCTGTAATCCCGCGCCTTGGTAGGTTGAGGTGAGTGGATTGCCTGAGCCCGTGGGTTCGAGACCTGCCTGGGCAACTTGGTGAGACCTCATCTCTACAATAAAAAAAAAAAAAAAAAATCAGCCGGGCATGGTAGCGCACGCCTGTAGTTCCAGCAACTTGGAAGGCTGAGGCGGAAGGATCGCCGGAGCCCAGCAGGTTGAGGCTGCGGTGGCCGGGAGCGGCCACTGCACTCCAGTCTGGGCGACAGAGTGAGACTCCAACTCAAAAAAAAAAAAAAAAAAATTCTTTGGATAATTCCATTGCGTGTTTCCAAGAATCTATTGCAAAGAAATCATCAGGGATGTAGACAGAACTTTACACCAAAGATGTTCATCGCAGACATATTTGTATCAAAAAACGTTAGAACTTAAAGGTGACTGCTTAATCATATCATGGCTCATCCTATGCTATTCAAAATGTGATTGCAGTGGAACCTGGCGGAGATGTGAAGCAGGATGTTTACAACGCGTTTTTAATCATAGGAGAATATCCTTAGGATACACTGGTAACTCAAAACATTCAGAGTGTGAAATTATAAACACAAAATGACCCCAACTGGGTAAAAACAAATGCACAGAAAAAAGCCTGTGAGAAATACCCCACAAATGTCAGCAAGTGCCTGTCTCTCGGATGGTTGTTATTTCCTTCCTTTTTCTTTTCTCTACTTTCTAAAATGGGCATGGCTGATTTTTATAATAGGCTGGACAAAAGCCATGTGGAGGGTGGTCACTGTGCTTTTTTAGATACTGACTCAACGTTTTCACGAGCTAAAGGCTGAATGTTATTTTTGCTACCCCAAACCGAACAGAAAAGTCACGGAGGGTGATGGATGCGCTGGTGGGTAGGAGGTGGTCCCAGCAGAACAATCCAGGCGGAGGGGTGAGGTCACAGAGTTGGCGTGATGCGGGCCTGGGGGGTCCCCAACCTCGGTGGCTGCCACCCCTGCTCTAGGGCTACCTGAAAAGGTAGCTAGGCGAATGCTGAGGGAAACTTCAATTTTACGGCAATTAGGGGCACCCGTGGGCTGGGCAGTCAGCAGAGGCTTTGATCTGGTTAACCTCGTTGGGGGTCGGGCTGCGCTGACCTCGCAGTGTTCTCACTCCCAAGCCGCAGCCGGGTCAGCGCTCCCATTGTGTGACTGGCCGACATTAACTCCCGGGCCAAAGAACAGGGCCCGCTCCCCACTGCCCTGCCTCCCGCCCAAGTGGGCCAGCTTTGTTCCCTCCCCATTGGCTCCCATTGTGCCTACTCAGGGGGAAAAAGCCTGCGTTCATTTCCTTACTCTAATGGCTCCATCCTCTTCCAGCCCATAAGCATTTTGTCACTGTGACCCCAGAGGTTATTCGGGCCTTTTGATCTTGCCTACCTCTAGCCTGGCTGTCCAGCTGCCACTGCGGCCTGCCACCCAGAGGGTGAGCCTGTAGGCACAATTGGGCCTGCAGCATGGCGGGGTGGGGGGAGCTGAAGGGGGCAGGCTTGGAGATCACGGTGGTGGGCGCTGGTGGGAGGCATTTCAGCCTTTCCTTCAGAGCCCTCTCTACTCCTCAAAACTCAAAAGCTGGAGGGCCTGAGGCCTTCCTCCCTTGGGGAAAGAGTGAGGGGAATTTTATCTGAGGCCTCTAGCCCTCTGTGGCCAACCCAGCGTGTCTTGCCTATCTCCCACTCTTGGCCTCAGCGGGTGTCCAGGACTTTCTGTCTGCTTAAAGGATAGTCTTGTTGTCCCCTGGAGTGTTTAGCCTTCCCCTTGTCCTCCAGAAGCTCTCGCCAGACTCCACATTAATGGCACTCTTCCCTGCCCTCATAACACAGGACGTGCAGCAATTTGGGGACCAATTGCAGGCAGTACCATTCCTTTGCCTTACGCCTGGCTCCACTGTGACTATGAGCTCCAGAGGACAGGTGCCTGGTTTTCTGTGTTATTGGAGACCCCCCTTCCAGACCCACTGCCTGGAACAGTGAAGGGTAGCATCTAGTCACTTTGAGGTAGGAGTAGGGTGACTTTGGAAGTTTTTAGAAGGAGCTTTATAGAATAGGCAGGAATAAAGAAGTTTATGAACCAAATTCTTCTGACCCAGGTCTAAGGTGTTGAGAGGTAGAAGAGGGGCCGGGTGGTGGGTCATGTCTGTAATCCCAGCCCTTTGGGAGGTGGAAGCAAGAGGAATGCAAGAGCCCAGGGGTTCAAGACCAGCCTGGCCAACTTGGTGAAACTCCATCCCTACAATAAATTAAAAAATTAGCTGGGTGTGGTGGTGCACGCCTATAGTTCCAGCTACTTGGAAGGCTGAGGCGGAAGGATTGCCTGAGCCCAGCAGGTTGCCACTGTACTCCAGCCTGGGCGGCAGAGTGACTCCGACTCAAAGAGAGAGAGAGAGAGAGAGAGAGAGAGAGAGAGAGAGGTTGCAGAGGTATTGGAAAGGGCTCTGGTGAGTTTTTGAAAACATCAGAAGAATCAACTTATTTGGTCACTTATTTGCACAGTTATTGGGCACATTCTCTGAATGACTATTAAGCTGCTCTTAGCATTCGAGACGCAGAAGAGTTCAAAATGTTCATCCTCTCCTGTGTTGGGCTCACAGTCCAGTAGTGGTAACAGGTACTGAGGTGGGGTATCATGATCCATCAGGAGGTTTCATGACAGGTGACATGTCGAAGCCTGCATAGAGGGAAGAGGAGCTGGACATTAAAGGAAAGGTTAAACTTACTGAGACAGATGTAGAATGTTCATCACAACAAATTTATCAGACAACATTGTATAGCCTGGGAGGATTCGTCTATTTCCTCCAAAGTGAATAATCTCTATTCAAATTCCAATTAATGGTTTTGAGGAAGCTACACTGCAGCATCAAACAGCAAATTAAATGCAGCCTTTTCTGTCTGCCTCTACACAGCCGGATGCACTTTACTGATATTTGCCTCGATGCCTCTTCAGGAAATTTGGGCTCGCCCGTGGGCTGCCAGCCAGAGCTGCCGTGCTCTGTGCCAGCCTGTCAGGAATCTACCTAGAGTCCCTCTGTAGCAGGGTAGAGTCTACTGGGGGTTTATTAACTGCTCCTTTTCAGCGCAGATTTAGCGCTGCCTAAAAGGTAAACTTAAGGTTTTTTCATTAGTCCATTCTCGTCCATTCATGTCCACTCTGTAATTAATCTTTTGTCAGTCAATGAGTTATTTTCATGTATTCATTCCACAAATGTTTTGCTAAGTGCTTGGGTCTGTGCTAAGTTTAGGAGACATAAAAGTGAATACAGGGTGGTCTCTGCCCCTCCAAAAATTATTTTAGTGACGGTCACCTGAAAAGTACTGTGATGAGGAAGAAAAAATATGTTAAGGGTACCCTTGGCGGGGGGGGGGGGGTCTTAACCATATCTGGAGTAGTCTGGGAGGCAAAGGTTTTGGGGGACAAACTCACACTTGACTATTTCTCTTTATTTTTATTTTTTTTAAAGAGACAGTGTCTTGCTATGTTGTCTCGAACTTTTTGTGGGCTTACGTGATTCTCCTGCCTCAACCTCCTGACTAGCAGGGATTACAGGCATGTGCCATCACACCCAGCTCCTTGAATGCTTCTTGAAGTTTAAGGAACTACCAGGTGAGGAAGAGGCTGGGGGTGGAGAATTGTGTCTGAGGTCAGCAGGAAGGCAGGTTAATGGGAAAGACCCTGGAATCGAGAGGAAGGAAGTTGGTGTAGGAATGCAGGAGCATCCCGAACAGGCTCTGACCCTTATTTCTTCAGGGCCCCCGGGGATGGGGACTGTATACCCATTCGTGTGGTCTCTCTGTTGGAACCTTTCACCCTGTCCTGGGCAAGGACTTCAATCTGACCACCTCCTGACAGACTGCAGCTCTGGATATCCAATCTGCACAAGCTGCTCTGTACTAAGACTTACCTTTGTTCCTTCTAAACTCCCTAGCAACACATCAAATGCTTACCACCCTCCAGGATGGCGTACATTGTCTGTGCAGATAATTTTTAGAACACTTACTGCCTCCAAACAGACCTGTTTTCAATTGGATGGCATCCTCTCTCCCTGCCCCCACGTTCAGCGGCATCTATCCACGTGGATAGATGCCGCTGAACGTGCTGTCTGGATCTGAGGCAGAAAGATAATTATTTGCCTTTCTCATAAGGAAAAGCTAATTACTAGAAGGAATCCCAGCATAATTACACAGTTAGGCTTAGCGTCTTTGTACACATTGCTTCCTGACTAAGATGTCCAGTTAGCCTGTAGTCGTTTATTGGAGGAGGGGATGGTCATTACTAACTCTCTCCTGCTCTCCCACCCTGTTGCCTCCCCCTCACTGATGATCCCTTGGGGTGGGTAAACTGAGTCAGGTGACTGGGTAGCAGGACAGAGAGAACGGTGGCTACAGACATGGCTCCTGTCAGTGGCCTTGGAGGGCAGTAACTAGAGCCGTTCACAGGGAGCCCATGTCACTTGTTCTAGCTCTCTCTGCCTGGAAGAGTAGGAATTGGGGTTTGATCCTGGGTCTCTTTGACTAGAAAGCTTCCGGTTTTCCCCAAGATAGCCACAGTGTTGGGTGTTTGACATGGCTGTCAGAGTGCCCCATGGGGAGAGGCCAGGGAGGAACTGAGAAACAGGCTTCTCAGTGGGGCTGGACCAGGTAACTCCTCCAGGCTGGGCACTGTGTCCCCCAGGGCCACACCTCAGATCCCACCCTCCCTGCCAGGAGTATAACTTCCTCTGCCCTGGGCATAGAGTAAGTGCCCAGGGGAGTAGGTGCCCAGGGACTGGGCATGTCCCAACAGTGGCACTTCCATCTCTTGGACTGACTACTGTCCCAACACAAACCATGACGGATTCTGACAGGGAGGGAAGCTCCCCAGAGGAGGGCTTTCGGTCTGTGTGGTTTTCTCCATGTGGCCTTCTTCAGTGAGAGAAATGATCCAGAAGGCAACATAAGGCTACCCAAGCAGAGGAATGAGCAGGAGCAAATAATTGAGCAAAGACTAAATGCATTGTGAGGCTGAAAGTGAATAAAGTATGGCCAGGGGAAGAGGGAGCATTTTGTTGAGTGTGTGGTGACTATACACCCTGGTCACATGACATCACTGTGATTCCTCCTCTGGAAGGTGCAGAGCTGATTGTAAAGGTTCTTTCCTATTTTGACATTGTGAACAATGTTTAAAATGTATTTCAATATCTGTAACACTCTTTGGACACATCACTCAAGGGTGTTAAACCCTCTGATTTCGTAATTTCACTTCAGGAAATCTTTCTGAAGAAAACAAATATATAAACCAAGATGTTCATTGTAGCATTGTTTATAATAGAGAAGAATTGGGAATAACCTAAATATCCAACAATGGGGGATTCCCTGTGTAAACTGCATTATATCCTGACAACAGGTTTTTGAACAGTAATTGAAAGGATGTCTGTGAAGACTTTAGAAAAACACAGGCAAATGGTTATGTCATAACATGAAGGGGGAGTGATGGGATATGGAATCGTGTGTTTAGTCACAATTATTGAAACACAAAGTCTCATAGAGCAACAGACACAATTATGCAAAGGAAAATACTAGTAGAAGGTATTAATGGTGGCTATCTTTGATGGAATTTTAAAATAATTTTAACTTTAGTATAAAAAAAAAAACTTTACGAATATATTTTTGACCAACATGCTCCCTTCACATGGCCTCCACTGCTTTTTCCTGTGGTCTGAACAATCCTAGCTCACTTTCTGTTTCCATCTTTCCACGTACTCTTTTTTTTTTTTTTTTGAGTTGGAATCTCACTCTTTTATCACCCAGGCTGGAGTGCAGTGGCACACTCATGGCCACTGCAGTTTCGACCTACTGGGCTCAGGCGATCCGTCTGCCTCAGTCTTCCAAGTAGCTGGAACTACAGGCGTGTACTACCATGACCGGCTAGTTTTTTTGTGATTTATTGTAGAGATGAGGTCTCACCAAGTTGCCCAGACTGGTCTCGAACCCCCGGGATCAGGCAATCCTCTCGCCTTGGCCTCCCAAAGTGCTGGGATTATAGGCTGAGTCACCACTTCTGGCCCCAATGTAATCTTAACCTTCCTATTTATTTCTTGTTTGCTTCTATGAACACTTTGACTTTTTAATAAATCAAAATTAATAAATTTGCACCCTAAAAATCAGAACTGAGCTATAAAGCTATGCTATTTTTGAAAGGTTCCTCTAATTACTTTAGGAAAATCTTTTTTTTTTTGAGTTGGAGTCTAACTCTGTCACCCAGGCTGCTGGGCTCTGGCAATTCTTCCTCCTCAGCCTTCCAAGTAGCTGGAATTACAGGCGCGCGCGTTACCACGCCTGGCTAACTTTTTGATTTATTGTAGAGATGAGGTCTCGCTTGCCCAGGCGGGTCTCGAACCTGCGGGCTCAGGCAATCCACTTACTTCAGCCTCCCAAGGCTCGGGATTACAGGCTGAGCCACCGAGCCCGGCTTAGGAAAATCTTTTGTTGAGACAGAATCTCACTCTGTATCCATGCCAGAGTGCAGTAGCACCATCCTGGCTCGCTGCAGCCTCAATGTCGTGGGTGCAAGCAGTCCTCCTACCTCAGCCTCCCCGGTAGCTAGGACTACAGGTACGAGACACCAAGCCTGGCTAATTTTTTTCATTTTTTGTCTCATTATGTTACCTAGGCTGGTCTCAAACTCCTGGGCTAGAGCAATTCTCTCACTTTAGGCCCCCAAAATGCTGGGATTGCAGGCAAATAAATAATCAGGGATGTTACCACTCCTGACCTAGGGAAATCTTTTTATCAAGACATTGTATGTCTGCGTCCTGACTCACATAAGTTTAAGAATGTGCCACGTGTGAACATACCCAGGTGCATAAAAAGAATGACGATCCTAATGGTCAAGTCATTGTACTACAATGGCAACAAAAAACCCCCACAAAAACTCTAGGGTAAGGACAGACCATTCCTACTCCCTCTCTGGCGATTAAGGTCATGGAGGGTCCATGACTGGCAGAAGCAGCTTCAGGTGAGAGAAGAGCATGGGGAGGGACCATGTAAGAGAGCCCTCGAGGCAGGGCAGCTGGTGGACCTCAGGCCAATGAAGAGGTTTCTCAGCTGAAGTATCAGGCCGTATTGAGTCTTGGGGATGGTCAGTACTCACAGTACCCCATGCTAGCATGAAGAAAGTTGTGAGTCTGTCCAGCCAGGGTTTTGCACAATGTGAAAATGGCCTAATTTCTATCTTTAAACTTCTTGGGACACAGTGGGAAGCCAAGTGGTTTCATGGTCGAGTTTAGACTTTGAGGTCAGAGAATCAGGCTCAAATCCTGCTTCCATTTCTTATTCCTATGGATCTTGGGTTTCATCTGTTGAAGGGGAAATTATGGCACAGCCTTCCAAACAAGCAGGCCCAGAGATTTGAAGGAGATCCTGTCGACAAAAGGCCTGCCTCAAAGGGGTTGAGCACCTGGTGGCCCACGTTTGTGGGATTCTTCTTATGACCGGTAGACTTAGCTGCTTCCTCCTTTGTTGGTGAGAGATGTTTCCCTGGTGGTGAGTACTGGCTGTGACGATCCCAGTTTTATTTTATTTTTATTATTTTTAATCGTAGAGTCAAGTTCTTGCCATGTTGCCCAGGCTGGTCTCAAACTCCTGGGCTCAGGCAATCCTCTCACCTCAGTTTCCCAAAGTGCTAGGATACAGGTGTGAGCCACCATGCCCAGCCAAAGATTGCAGTTTTAAATTGGCCAGTTTTGGCCAGGCTCGGTGGCCCAGCCTGTAATCTCGCGCTTTGGGAGGCAGAGGTGAGTGAATTGCCTGAGCCCGCAGGTTCGAGACCTGCCTGGGCAACTTGGCGAGACCTCATCTCTACAATAAATCAAAAAAATTAGCTGGGCGTGGTAGCACACGCCTGTAGTTCCAGCTACTTGGAAGGCTGAGGCGGAAGGATCGCTGGAACTCAGCAGGTCGAGGCTGCGGTGGCCGGAAGCGTGCCACTGCACTCCAGTCTGGGCAACAGAGTGAGACTCCAACTCAAATAAATAAATAAATAAATAAATAAATAATAAATTGGCCAGTTTGGTTAATGACGTGGCCTCACGGACAGTCCTCATTTGTGAGCAAGCACTAAACTGGTCCCACACGGAAAATTGCTTCACTGATGTCCTGCATTGGTATGAATGAGAATGTCTCCTCTCCCCAGGATAAAGCTGGTGGCCAGTTGCTACTCTCTGCTGAGGGGTTTTACAAGATCTGAGAACTGCACGCAAAGCTGGCTCTTCCCAGGGCTGGCACGGTTGGTGGGGAAGTGAGTTTGTGTGGCCTTCTGCTCTGTCTTCCCCTTGCTGGACAGCAGTTTAGTGAATACTTCTAGGTTCTGTGGCTATAAGCAAAACCTTCCTACTGTCACTGGACTTCACAAAGGTTGACGATACATATTTCTGACCAGATGGCTCAGAGAAGCCCTGGGAGCCCCAAGATGACCGAATAAGCTGGAGGCTTAGATGACTAGGATTTTCGGGGCTACAGGGGGTACTGTCTTGTCTAGAAAGACCAACCTAATTAATGCCTGCTATTCCACCATGACAGCCTCAACTCTGTAGAGCCTTGAAGGCACTTAGATCACACAACCCCTTTTTTCAAAAGGTAGACAGTCTTGGGAAGGTCACATCCTATGCCATTACTGATAACTGTTATTAGGTCAGGTTAATAGGGATAAGTAAGGATAGGGTGCTGGCCAGGCAAAAGCAGAACCAGACAGGAAAATAGCAGTGGAGACAATGCAGACCAGCCCTCTCTGATCTCCTGGGATTTAGGTTCCATCCGCTTTTAAGTGTAGTTTGAAGTTAAGCCTAAAGCATGATAACAATTAAGGTTGGAGAGAATCCAGGAAACTATCTCAAACAAGTGGTGGGGTCGGCATGGGATGGGGGCGGAGATATAATGATGCCAGGACACGATGTGTGGGCAGAAGACACTGAGGACATGAGGGGGTGGCTGAGATGACTTCCAGAGTCTCTTTCAGTCCCAAATATTTGCCTTCCATTCCTGGGGTATAAAGCCTGGGAAGAGGAATCATGACAGGTAGGGTGGTGGTGTAGGCCCAAGGCCTTTCGCCCTGTCTAGTCAGTGGGACTAGGCTGCAGCCCCGTGCAGTGGGAATTTGCTTCTGATGTGTTGATTTCTTGTTGATACCAACATATTGGGGTTGTCATGGAGTTGGGGTCGACTGAGGAAAGTGAGTCAGGAACTGCGGCAAAATTGAATTCATGGCCATGTGGCTATTCATACACTCACATGCTGTGCTGTTATGTGAAGGTACTATTCTCCGTGTCCCATCCAAGCACTGTAACTGTAAAAAGGACCCTAGTGTGTCTGAGCCATCTGATTTTTCAGCTGAGGAACTGAGGCCCTGCAGGGGAAACGACTTCCCCATTGCTAGCTGCAGGAAGGATTCCCACGAGTCACCAGGTCCCTGTTTTCTTGACTCCTTGGCCCTCCATCTTCTCCCTGTGCCACCCAGTCTCAGGTCACTCCCTCAGGCAGGGCTCTTAGACATTTCCTGCCTCATGTGTACAATTGTGAGGATTTATTGTAGCTGGGATTTTGTTTCAAGCCTTTAATATGATTAGCAAACATCAAATATCAAAAGCTTATCTAGTAAACACCTCCCGTCCGTGCCATGGATGTTATGGTCAGCTTCGGATTGAAGTCGAGTCACATTTCAAAACAGATGCAATTTCAAGGGGCCAGCGCGAGGACGCCGCATCTGCTGGCTGTGATCTTTCGTGTGCAGTAAATGGCATTGTTGGAGAGCTCGGTTGTAAAACTCAGCCTGGTCAGCAGGACATGCTTACAATGCGGGGAGCTTTCCGGGGGATTTCAAAAATGCAGTCGAGCACTCTGAGGCCGGTGGGCAGTCTGCCGAGGCAAGAACAAGCCGCCTGTTTAAGACTGGGATGTTCACATCAAATATTTATTATCTTTGACCAAAATTCAAATGATACTCTTAGGAGTGGCAGGGTTTCCAAGACTGATTCTGGAAGAGTGCAGGGAGGGAGACGGTGAGGGTTTGTAAAAGAAGACCTTGGTGCCTCCCAAATCTTACCATTTAAGCCAAAGGAAGCACAAGTCTGTCCTTATCCCAGACATGAGATTTTTAAAAATGTCTTTGTTCTACTTGTAAGTAAAAGTGAGCCTAAGGTGTACTTAGTGGATGCATTTCCCTTGAATCAGGGGATATTATGGCTCAGCTCAGTGCGTCTTGTGCACTGCCCTGGGGTTACGGAGCCCTATGGCTCTTCTTCAGGGATGCCTGTCGTGTGTATTTGCACGGGCACGAGTATGTGAGACAGCAGGAGTATGGGTGAGTATGTGGACTTCTGAGGGATTCAGATCATGGCAGCTGGACCACCACCATCCCTGCTTCTTTGCTCTTCCTGCTTCTCCCATGGGGGGCAGGAGACACTGTATCTGGGGGACTAAGGTTTCCCTGGGTGCCGCAGCCCGTGGGTTTGAGTGACTTGTTCCAGCTGTTTCTGGCAGCAGCTCTGAAGCATTCGGTGGCCTGGCGGGTGGCAGGGTGGGTTACACCGTGGAAAATGCCTTCCTAATGGGGCAACAGCTGCCACCAGGAGTTGGTGTAATGAGAGAAATTGTTCTCTACTGCTGGGTCTGACCAATTTCACCCATAAAGGAAGATTTGCTGCTTCTAACAGGGGAGGCATTTGTTTGTTTAGATTCCTAGAAGCTGATGGGGGTGGGGGGCTGCCCCAGTGGGAAAGTCACCAAGGACTCCTGCGAGAATGCCACGCTCTGCACCATATCCAGCCGAGGGTGCGCTGGCCCGAGCCTGAACCCATCAGTAGTCTACAGTATTGCTAAAGGTCAAAGTCACCAGGGGTTTTCAAGGTGAACCCCAGCCTAGGTGCTGTGAAGCCCTGGAGGGTGCACGAGCAGAGAGAGAAGGCAGGGGTCATTCTAATGGGACTGGAGGGTGGGATGAGAAATGGTTTTCTGGAAGGGCTGCGTCATCAGATGCCAACATGGCAACGGCTCTGGTGTTGACCTTGCAACACTGACGATAACTGAAGTCCAGACAGATTTTATTTTTTCTTTAATCTGGTTTTAAACTTTTATCAAAGTTATAGGTGCATACTGTCGAAAAAATCCCATGGGGCTTCTTAGGAAAAGAAACGGTTTCCCCCAACCTCTTCCCTCCATTTCCTTTTCCCCAGGGGCGATGGCTTTAACCTCTTAGTTGACTCTCCTCATTTTCCTCCACCTTCTTCAGAACATATTGTTTCTTTTTTGTTGTTGTTGAGTGTTTGTTTATTTGTTTGTCTTTTGAAATAGGGCTTTACTCCATTGCCCAGGCTGGAGTATAGCGGCAGGATCCGCAGCTTCAAACTCCTGGGCTCAAGCTATCTATCCTCCTGCCTCATCCTCCTGAGTAGCTGGGACTACAGGCATGCACCACCATGCCTGGCTAATTTTTCTATTTTTTTGTAGAGATGGGGTCTTGCTTTGTTGCCCAGGCTGGTCTTGAATGCCTGGCCTCAAGCGATCCTACCACCTCAGCCTCCCAAAGTGCTGGGATTACATGTGTGAACCACCATGCCTGGCAACATATTGTTTCTTGATGTGACAGCTTTAGGAATAATCTGTTGACTTCCCATGGTGGAAGATGAAAATTTAGCTTTTTTTATGACTGCCCCCTTCCCCCGACCAATGGCACCAGTGCAAATTCTCTGTGCTGAGCTGTTTTTGTTACTTCTCAGATGCAGCTTCATCATGAAGGTTGGTGTCAGGGTTACTGACAGTCTCCTCTCTTGCACAGATCTGTTTAACTGGTGGACACCAGTTATCCTTCTGTTGCAAAATGTTTGAATTCCTATTTACCTACCACAACTAATGACTCAGAAAAGCGTCCAGGGTCCTGGAGATGAAGCTAGAGGCAGGGATGGGAGAAACACCCTGTCTTCCTCCAGTTGGGCTCAGAGCATCTACATTTGCTTGTGAACTGGAAAGCAAGGACTTTTACTTTGTTTCAACTCTGGACAGCTGGGGTTGGGGGCATGATATGTTTTTTAAGTTCAACAACAATGTACTCATTACACTATATTTCCATTGCTGTAAACATTGCATTCCTCTTGAGAATGATCCTCATGTCACAACTTTGGACAGGGGAGAGGGACTATGGAGAGCCGACACTGGAAGCCGAGGGAAGATAAAATTATTTCTTAGTGAATTGTGGACAGAGTGGGGCTTGGGGCTGAAATTATCCATGTGAAGGATGCTTGGTACATGCAGACCCCAAAGCAAAGCAAGGCAGAGACTCTAGAAAAGCTGTTTGTCAGTGAAGGGTGTCTTTCCCAGCTTTCTACCCCTGCAGTACTGTGAGAAAGAGAAACCTAGGCTGGGATCGGAAATACCCTTTTCTCAGAGCCCAGGAGACCCAGGAGAGGTGCACAGGGGGCACATAAATAATAGAAGAGCCATGGCAAATGCATTAGAAGTGAGCCATCTGTCCCCGCTGCAGAACTGAGCCATGAAAATATGATTCTGACCACAAGGTCCCAGCACAGGGAAGCGCCAGTTTACATTTATGGCAGGCACTGGGAGGAGCATTGTGCTTGGCACAAATGTAGGTGTGCAAAACATTTGTCTTCAATAAGTGAAATAACTCATTTTGCAGACGAGTAAACTGAAACCTGAAAAATTAAAACGACACACTTCGGGTCATGCAGTAGTTTCACAAAGAAGCTGGGAGAGGGAGTTGGGGACCCTCCACTTCCCGTATTGATGCACTGAGCACTGCTCCTATCAGGTATTGTGTTAGATGCTAAAGATCAAACTCTGCCCAAGGAGACGAGTCTTGCTGGGAGGGCACGAGTAAACAGTAACAAACACACAGAACGTGCTGTGATAGCACAAACTTATGCAAGGAACTTTGGGAAGACAGAGAAGGGGGAATTAATTCAGATTGGAAATCAAGGTAGGCTTCCCAAAGAGAGTGGTCATTGATCTTGGTCATGAAGGATGAATCAGCCTGGATCCAGAAGAATACGAGCAGACTTCCATTATGTGAGTCTTGACAGAAGATACGTGGACAACTGGAAGGGAAGGGTCTGGAGGCAGAGGGACCAGGGAGGAGGCTCTTGTGTTTATTCAGGTGAGAGATGATATTGGCTTGAGCTGAAGGACAGTGGCAGGGAAATATGGAGACAGGGAAGATTTGAGAAATGCCTTGGTACAAGCGTGGACATAGCCCTGTGGTTGGCTGGGCGGGGCTGGCAGAGGGAAGAGCTAGGCTGACTCCAGGTTTGAGTTCCTAGCATCTGATCGGTGAGACATCTAAGTGGAAACACTTCGTGGAGAGTTGAATGAAGGGGTTGTAAACACAGAAAAGAAGGCTGGAGAGGAGTCAGGGGTTTAGGTTATTATTGAAGCCTCAGAAAAGGAATGGTTACAGTCAGGAACATTTGCAGCAGAAGAGAAAGAGGTTGAGGACAGAACGCTGAAAGTCCAAAGTGTGTGGGGTGGTGAGGAGGGAAATGCATGAAGGTGTCTGCAAAGGAGAATCCAGAGACACAGGAGGAACTCTTTTCAAAGAGAGAAATTGATTCCAGGAAGGAGGTGATGGTCAACATGTCTAAGGTGTCGGGAAGGCCTGGAAAAGACTGATGGAGCCCATCGGGTTAGGCAATATGATGGATGGCGAAAGTCAGATTTTAGTAGTGTGGTCAGCCTCTGGGCAGCAAAGTTCCATGCCATATAGGAACTCTCTCTGGCCTTGGGATGAACAGTGGATACCAGTCTGCAATCCTAGCTTCTTGGGACCCACCAAAGAGCTACCCTAGAAGGCCAGCAGATGGATTCCAGGCCAAGCAGAGGCCAAACACGTTTGACCGAAGAGGGAATGAGCCCATTTCTGCCTCCTGGTGACTCTGTACCCTGCTGAATGTGGTTTCTTCTTACTGTGACTGGTGTACACATTTTATGAGCCTCCAGTGAATGATGTTTGCAACTGCTTCTAGGTGAACACCAATCAGAATGAACTTCCAAAACCAGGTTTCAAAGATAAGGTGCAACAGAGTGTCCCTTAACTCTCTAACGGGGTTTCCTTCCTGATACAAAGACTGAGCCAAGCAGTTTTATTTATTTTCTTTGGTAAATCCACTTGCAAATCTTCTTGTATGTGTAATTTCCAAACCTTGGCTTTAATTGAGAGCTCATACTTAACCTTTAGATGAGAAAAATAAATGACATAGATGAACCCCAAATAGACATAAGGGGGGACCTATGTTATAAGGATTTCTGCTTATTTATGTAAGAAGATCTTTAGGAACCAAGTAGAGAAAGGATATATGTGTCTTCCACAGATTTCCAGGTTTTCACTCATTTAATAGTTTCCTGTGAGTTTCTATGTTGAGATGGTTGGAGAACCAGCCTTGACTTTGACACAAATAACGTTTAAACCTTATCATTAAAACTCTGCCTCTTCCAAAAGGATTGGAAGCAGTTTGCAGGAGTCATGTCAATAAAACAGAACCTTTTAAGAATAGAAAAGTAGGGCTGGGCGAAGTGACTCACACCTATAATCCCAGCACTTTGGGAGGCCGAGGGTGAGAGGATTGTCTGAGCCCACTAGTTCAAGACTAGTCTGGGCAACGTGGCAAGACCTCATCTCTACCATAAATCAAAAAACTAGCCGGGCATGGTGGCATGTGCCTGTAGTTCAAGCTACCTGGAAGGGTGAGGTGGAAGGATCACCTGAGTCCAGCAGGTGGAGGCTGTGGTGGCGGTGAGCGTGCCATGGTATTCCAGCCTGGGTGGCAGATACTAAAACTCGAAAAAAAAAAAAAAGAATAGAAAAATAGAAGAGATGCATATTTTCTCTATGCAGGAGAGAGGAAAGCATCTCAGGTGATGCAAATGAAGACTGTCTTTGGCCTTGAGCTCAAAACAGGCCAACTGCTGTCCATATTGAAATTATACAGGCCAGGCATGGTGGCTGAAGCCTGTAATCCCAGCACTTTGGGAGGCCAAGGTGAGAGGATTGCCTGAGCCCACGGGTGTAAGAACAGCCTGGGCAACTTAGTAAGACCTCATCTCTACAATTTAAAAAAAAAAAGTCGGGTGTCATAGCGCATGTCTGTAGTGCCAGCTACTTGGAAGGCTGAGGCGGAAGGATCGCCTGAGCCCAGCAGGTGGAGGCTGCGGTGGCCCTGAGTGTGTCTCTACACTCCAGCCTGGGTGGCAGGGTAAGACTCTGACTCAAAAAAAAAAAAAAAAAAAAAGAAGAAGAAATAAAAAGAAATTACTTCAGCTACAAGCAACAGTGACTTTAAAGATTGTATAATCGTATCTTTAGACTAAAGGGAAGCTGTAAGAACAAGGAGTCCCTCCGGCTTGAACACTTTCCTTCTTCCGATACTGGTGTAGGGTTTCAGGAAAAGTATAAGTCACTTTCCTCATTCGACCATTTCATTTCACATATGGGGAAACTGAGGCCAAAGGGGTGAGTGAAATTGCTCAGTGTCATTCAGTTAATTGGTTGGTGAAATGGGACTAAATTCTGAGTCTTTTGGCCTGCTATTCTGTCTACTGTTATTTCATGAGTCTTTTTTATCTATTATTTAAGTGGCATTTGATTTTCATTAAATTCACTAAAAACTGGCAAATCCCACCATTCAGAGATAGGTACTGCTGACATTCAAACATGCACACACGCACAATTTATAAATTATACATCCATTTCTTTCTGCTTTTTAAACTTAACATTATGTCATGAATATTTTCCCATATCATTAGGAATTTTTCTGTCAATGCAATTTTTAATATTTATGTCAGATATTATCATATGGATATATCGTGTAATAAACTTACCTAAAAGATTGACTGTATGTTTTCTCCCCCAGGTAAAATCTGTTTAAAGTCATACACATCCACCCAGCTTTTGGGGGGAACATAACCCCAGAAAAATGTTCTAGCTCTAAAAGGTTGACTATGCTTCCCACACCGTAATGCTTGGACACAATGACCTATAGTTTCTGAATTGCCCAGTGGCCTCCATTATTTCCATGCTTTCTGCCAATGTCTCTCCATGGCCTTGTCTCCAAATGCACAACTTTGCTCCCTGCCTGGGCCAGGAGCCCTCAGGGCTGCCTCATCAGCCCAGGAACACAGGGAAAGCTACGAGCTTTTCCAGCGTTAGCAGTAGAACCTCCAAAAGGGTTTCTCATTGACCAAAGAGAAAGCAGATTTTTTGGGATTTTAGAAGCGCCAAGATAAAACCAGTTCCTACAAGACTAACCAATGAGGAAAGAAAAGGAAGGATGTTCAGGAAGATGACCTTGGGTCACTGCCAGGCCCTGAAAGTACTTTCTGAATCATCAAAGAAAGATTGCATTGCCGCCAGGATGGTTATAACGTCAAGTTCAGTTTATTATGTCTGGATGCCTTGAAAATTAATCATTTAAGAATAAGCATTTTATTGTTTATTTATGTTCCATACTCTGCTGACTTCAAAAATGCATTAGAGATAGCATGTTAGACATATACATGTATTTTATTTGTAATTTTTTTAAGTAAAATTATTATCATTTTAACATCAACAACAACAATCCCCAGCTCCATCCCTCATCACCTTCTAATTTTGCTTCTCAAAGGCAACACATTTTGGCACTTTCACCTAGTCTCACTGTAGCCTCGACCTCCAGGGCTCAGGTAATCCTTCCACCTCAGCCTCCTGAGTAGCTGAGGCTACAGGCACGCACCACCATACCTGGCTAATTTTAAAAATCTTTTTGTAGAGATGAGGTGTCAGTATGTTGCCTAGGTTGGCCTCAAACTTCTGGGTTCAAGCAATTCTCCCTCCTTGACTTCCCAAAGTGCTGAGATTATAGGCGTGAGCCACCTCGCCTGGCTTAAGTTGTTTTCTCATGACTTATTTCCATTTTCCACATGCTTATGTTGCCATTGTTGAGTTTATTCAGGCTAAGCATCACTTGTGTTGGCTGCTGGAACACCTCTGGTTGACTAGCACATGTCACTGAGCCTGGATGGTGCATAGCCAGAATGAGATATTACAGAATCAGAATCCAGGAAAGAATGTTTAACTGCCAGGGTACTTCAGTAGACCCAAAGTTTAAAATCTTTGTAATGGCACCCCTCACTTTCTCCTTCTATCCTCTCCCTTTTCAGTACTTCACAATTTAAAGTTAAATTGACAGTCAGAATTTATATTTTTACTATTGAAAAGATTGTTTACTAAAAAGTCAAGTTCCACGTTAAGAATATTTCCCATTTTTTTGTACATTTTGGGAGGTTTCTTCTGGAATTAATAATTCCTTCATTCGTTTCCCTTTTTCCTTGCATAGTACTACGTATGTATTCTTAGCTTTTTTTTTTTATCTTAAAGATTTGTTCATGTTTTTTTGCCAGGACTTACACATAGCAGACAATTTATCAGTTGCATTTTCCCACCTGGGGAGCTCCCCTTCGATGTCTCTTTGTCTTCTGCCCCAATCAGACTACATTCTGAGTCTGATACACAGCTTCATCCTGGGGTGTGGTAGACTGTGTGTTCAAATGTACTCAGTTTTTTTCTTGGATGCAGGTTACATATCTGTGTTTCCTTGATATCTGGCTTAGTCATGTAGCTTGCTTTGGCTAATGAAATGTGAGTAGAAGTGACATGTGTGTGTGTCACCCCTGAGAAGAAATTTTAGAGCCCATATATGGTTTGCCATGATATCTTTTATCCTCTGCCATGATGGCTGTCAGTATTTCAGATAGAGGATGCTACATTAGGTCAGATTTAGAGTAAAAACAACATGAAGCAGTCATAACCAACTCAAAATGGACAAGTAGCAAGAAGCAAACATCTGTAGTTGTAGGCCGCAAGATGACCTAGTCTATCTTGTCTAGGCCACACAATTTGACCACTGATGCCTTTCTACAGTTGCTATGGTCTGAATGTGTGTGTCCTCCCACAATTTGCACGTTGAAACCTAATCCCCATTGCAATAGTATTAAGAGGGAGGGCATTTAGGAGGTGATTAGGTCATGAGGGTGGAACCCTCAGTAATGGGACTAGTGCCCTTATAAAAAAGACCCAAAGGAGCTAGTTTGACCTTTCCTCCATGTGAAGACACATAGAAGGTGCCATCCATGAGGAAGGGGCCTTTACCAGACACTAAATTTGTTAGTGCCGTGATCTTGGACTTCTCAGCCTGCAGAACTGTGAGCAGCCAATTTCTATTGTTCATAACTTACCCCATCTAAAATATCTTTGTTCTGGCAGTTCTAATGTACTAGGACAGATGGTTTGTTCCTAGTTTATTTATTGCTTAGTCCCTTGTTTTGATGAAGCATAACCTATCTAGCTTCCTAAGAAATGGTGCCCAGGAGTTAAAATTTTTGAGTTCCTGTATAACTTTACATTATTTAGTTAGTTTGCTGGGTATAGAGATCTGTGCTAAAATTGCTTTCAGAATTTTAAAGATGTTGCTTCTTTGTTTTCTAATATTCTGTGTTGCTACTGAGAAATCAAATGCCATTCTGAGCCATAATCCTCTGGGCAGCAGTTTAATTTGTTTTCCTGGAAGTTTTTAAGATCTTTTCTTATCCCAATGTGTTGAAATTTTACTCTGATGTAACTAACTATGGATCTTTTCTCATCGTTTTTTTCTTCAATTCTGGAGTTCATGCTCTTTTCTTCTAGAAACATTTTTAAAAAGTAATTATTATGTCTTTGTTACTTTTCTCCCTTCTGTTTTCTTGTTCTGTAATTCATATTAGTGGATAGTTTGGACTGATCCTGACATTTCATCTTTTTCTCCTATTTTCCAGCTATTTGCTATTTTTAAAAAAATTGTGAAGATTAACTTTGTTTTCTGATTTTTCTTTTTTTTTTTTTTTTTTTTGGGTAGGGTCGCACTCTGTGACCCCGAATAGATTGCTTTGGCATGATTACAGGTCACCACAGCCTCAACCAACTAGTCTCAGGTGATCCTTTCACTTCAGCCTCCCAAGTAGCTGGAACCACAAGTGTGCATCACCATGCCCAGTTTTTTTTTTTTTTTTTTGGTAAAGACAAGGTTTCACTATATTGCCCAGGCTAGTCTCAAACTCCTGAGCTAAAACAATCCTCCTACCTCAGCTTTCCAAAGTGCTGAGATTATAGGTGTGAGGCACCATGCTCAGCTGTTTTCTAATCTTTCTATTGAATTGTTTATTTTAGCTATGTTGTTTAATACACAGACATAATTTATAAGAGAACAAAGGAAATGACTTTGGGGATCTAAATCTACATTGCTTAGCTTTAAAATGTGTATGGGCCTTGAAATTACCGATTTTAGTGTCTCCATGTTCCCAGTACCACCCTCCATCTTGACAGATAAAGATGATGGTTTCCAGAAAGAAAAAGGACTTATCTAAAGTAATGGAGCATGTCTTCCTAATTCCAGATCAACTTCTTTCCATCACAACGTTATGCCTTTCCATCTTATAATAACGGAACTTTGTTTCAATTCTAATAAAGGACATTTTTTTTTGTTTAGTTGGAGTCTCAGTCTGTTGCCCAGGCTTGACTACAGCGGCATGCTCACGGTCACCCCAGTGTCAACCTGCTTGACTCTGGTGATCCTTCCGCCTCAGCCTTCCAAGTAGCTGGAACTACAGGTGCACGCTACCATGCAAGGCTCATTTTTTGATTTATTGTAGAGACAAGGTCTCACCAAGTTGCCCGGGCTGGTCTCGAACCCGCGGGCTCAGACAATCCACTTGCCTTAGTCTCCCAAAGTACTGGGATTACAGGCTGAGCCACCGAGCCCCGCTAGGATACTTTTAAAACTCGCTTCTGAATGGAAGTAAACAATGAAGATCTGTTGAGACATCATTAAATAGTAGGCACTTAATGTGATGGTAAGTGAGCACCATACAGAGCTAAGACTGGAAAATCTAGTACCCCTCTTCTGTTTCTGACCTACACTGTGAACCTGACAATTTCTAGACCTTGGTTTCCTAATCTCCAAATTGAGGAGGTTGGAGTGGGTCATTGCTTTTCTTTTACTTTTCTTTTTTTTGAGTTGGAGTCTCACTCTGTCACCCGGGCTGGAGTGCAGTGGCACACTCACGGACACTGCAGCCTCGACTTGCTGGGCTCAGGCAATCCTTCTGCCTCAGCCTTCCAAGCAGCTGGGACCACAGGCGCGCACCACCACGCCAGGCTAATTTTTGATTTATTGTAGAGACGAGGTCTTGCCAAGTTGCCCAGGTTGGTCCCAAACCTCTGGACTCAGGCAGTCCTCTCACCTCTGCCTCCCAAAGTGCTGGGGTTACAGGCATGAGTCACCACCCTCTGCCAGGTCATTGCTTTTCAAAGTTGGGGTTCTTCGGGTTCTGTGGTGTGCCTTGGGTCTTGATGGCTTGGGTAGGGGGCTGAACCAGGGAAAGGGAGGTGGGGCTCTGGTTCCCACTTGGATCTGTTTTATATATTTGGTTTTCATGTAAGCTTTTATTGCCAGAAAGAAGGTTCTGTGACTAAATGTTTGGAAACCACTTGACCAAACTTTAGATTTTCTTTCAGCTTTGTGCTTTCCTAGTACTCTGATTAGAGATGTTCTTTTAGACACTCAACTTAGACAGGCATAAATGTATATGCCATCAAGCTCTCTGGAGTTCCTGTAAATTAGGATGCACATCGAGATAATTACCATTCTGGAATTCTAAGCACTTGAATACTAGTCAATCCTTGTAACCCCCTTTCAAACCAATCGTCTCACTGCAGATATGGTCACTTAATACATATTCTTGAATGCCAGCAAAACAGGAAACTGGATCCTGCCATTTTCCTGATTAGATAGTACAGACAGGTTAAAGCCAGAGTCTTAGCTGTCATTCTGCTGTCAGGATCCTGCTTCTCTCTGCAGAGAGTCAAAGTCTGGATGTCCGGACAGGTGTAGACACAGACTCAACGCCTTTCGTTCCCTGGGCTCTGGAGAAGGGCAGAACAAACCAGCTTGCAGTCTCTTGCCTCTGGGAAGGAAACTGACTTTCTGTTCTGTTCAGTCATGTTTACTAATCATTGAAGAAGACATTAGATGTAGGCCAAACACTGGTATCAGATGATGGGGCTGAGAGTGAGCAGATCAGTGTCAGAGCCAGAGATTAAGGAAGCCAAGGTCAGCTGTGGATCCCTCAGAGACCCAGAGAGATGGCATGTTGAGAGCACACCTGCTCTGATAAGAGTCTGGTTACCTGGGAGGGTAGGGCAGGAAGGCAGAGAATTGCTCTAGGATGTTTTAAGATTAGGATTACCTTCCTGGAAAGTCCTTAGACATTGTGTGCTTGAATCTCCCATTGAACACAGGGAAACACTAAAATCTTGCCTGCGGTCACCCACAAACCAATCTTTTATTCCTCTCAGTCCATGTTTGTTCAGTCCTCAGACATTTCTGAATAGGGACTGGGTACTTAAATTAGATAACTGGCAAGAAATGAGGTTTCCTTGAGGAGGGAAGGATGAGGGGATTTTTCTACCTTGGGCCATTGCTCTAGAGATAGAAGCCAGTGCTCCATTTAGCCAAACCCAGACCAAACTCATCACACGATGAGACTCCTGATGCCACACCCAACCAGGGACTTCAGAGAGGAGCTAGTGAATATAGGAAACCCCTCCTGTCTCCCTGTTTCTCAACCCACACCAGCCTGTTCCAGTCGGTAAATTTATCTTGAGTTAAAAACACCACTGCCATCTCCACCATCAGCACCCCCAAACACATCGTCCTTGGGCCATCTCTGTACTGAAGCACTTACGTTGTGTTTGTTACTGAGAGAGCACCCTGCCCTTTCTGAGGTTGCCAGTCTGTGGGTATCCGTTAGGAGCAGGGAACTCACACATATCATTTACTTCCGTAAATATTCAATTAATGATCATCCACTGAGAAAAAGATCATTTCTAGCCTCCCAGGCCATGGGCTGTGGTTTCAGGACGGTGCAGATTGGGCAGCAGATCAAATGAAGCCATCACCAGTCCATAGGACAGTCTCAAGAGGGGTAACTGTCCCTGTCCTCTACAATTGTTGCTGGAGAGCAATTTGCCCTTGAATCCTCCGTACCATTCCTAAATTGACAATTTCATTTCCCTCTAACCCCGCCCCCACCCCCAAAGATCTGCTGAAACTGCGAGTTCCATCTGAGAAGGCAGCAGGATAATAGGTGAGTTCCATCCATCCATCAGCGATAATGGTCGCAGACACTCCACGCCTTTTGTCTGCTGGTTTCCCTGAGGATGCAGTCTCAGGACCTGGGGTATTTACACTGCCTTTGTGTGTATGTGCTTTTAAAATCAGTCGTCCTGTTTACTCGCCTGCCTTTACCCGGACTGTTTACTACTTTCAGAGGGGCCAGGCCACTAAGTCAACACGCATTAAGACCCAACATCAAAATGTCATAATGCGAATGAGCAGAATTCGGAAAGGCCAGGGACATTGGCTGCTCTGTTGGGTCCTGTTTAGTCTGAGGGTAATGAAGAGCTCACAGATGACCTGATTTCATTTAACTAGGTCAGACTCAGCTGAAAAGCGGCTATGACTCTCACCCAGTTATACAGCCAGCCTTCCTCCCTCCCGCCCTCCCTCCACCCCCGCCCCCACCCCGGGGCTTGAATGCTTTCTGGGAATTAACGCTGAGTTTTGTCAATACAGTAGCTAAATCTCCATGGAATAATTGGACCTTTCCCTTCGGCTTCTGTTTGTGCAGAGGCGAGGCCAGGCATGGGAGAGAAGGGGGCGGACTCTAACGCAGGACGTATGATTCAGTTGTAGCAGTTTGCATTTGAGCCAAACATTCCGGGTTACAGCATCTTATCTGAGGGCTGTATTGACGGAAGCAGCTGAACTGACTCAAAGAGGAGTTATCATGCAAACAAGGCTTTCAATGTGCCCAGCCTCACCAGCAGCTCACAGGCCCTCTGCATCTTCAGAGAGCTGGTGGTGGGGAGTGGGAAAGGGACCAGGCAGAGGGTGGAGGCAGCAAGGAGTGGTGTCTGAAGGCTGTTGGGGCAGTCCTCCGCCTGCCCCTTCTTGCCAGAGATAGACTGGGTCTCTGGTGGGCACTGGAGGCAGGCAGAACTCAGCTCATCTGCATGGAAGAAAGCATTTCTAACAGAGCTGTCTAAAGATGGGATGGGCTGTCAGATGAGATCATCTAAATGTTATACTTTACTAAGCATCTACTATATCTCAGGCATTGTGCTCGGTCATCTTCTCTGAGTTCTACAACATCTCAATGGATGAGGTCAGATGAGGAAACTGAGGTTTATATATAAGTATCTTATATAAGGTATCAAAGCTAATATGAGGCAGATGCAGGACTTGATCATTCTGTGCTTGTTCTTTTTCCACTGTTTCCCACTGCCCCCATACCTCTTTTTCAGTGCACAGAGGGGGAATGGTGTGTTCCTGCTCCATGATGTCTGGGGTCTTAGCTGCAAGACTCAAAGGCTGGATAGGGGCTGAGATCATCTGAAGGCCTGCTTGGTCACAGGCCTAGTGCTTGATGCTGGCTGTTGGCTGGGGAGTCTTAGTTCTTCTTCAATCAGACTTCACCAGGTAGACTCTCCCCGTGGACTGGTTAGGCTCCCTCACAGCATGGTGACTATGTTCCCAGGGTGAGCATCCCAAGAGAGGCAGGCTGAAGTCCCATCCCCTTTCTGACCTTGCCTTGAAAGTCACACAGTGCCTCTTCTGCACACTGTATTAGATAGCGTTCGTTCGTTAGAAGTGAGTCACTAAACTTGGCTCATGTTCCAAGGGAAGGGAAGTGAAACACAATCTTTTGATGAGAGGAGAGGCGAGGTTCTAGAAAAACACATGGGATCAGAAATAGCGCTGAGGCCTTTTTGGGAAAATACAATCTGCCACAATATTCGTAATCATTACTCTTGTGTTTGAATACTGTTTTGTAACTAAGAGGCTGAAAGACCACCTAATAGGCTTACATCAGAGGTTCCATGGTACCCCTGGACAAAAAGAAACACCTAACAGGTTTGATTAAGTAGTTATATCGAAAACCTTAGTTAGTATATCCTAAGCAATTAGTAGCTATTTGAAATAATAATACCCATAAATGGAAAGAGAAAGTACCATTTTTAGTTCTTTCCTAAGTTACCACAGCTAGCAGGATGTGTGAGCCTGATGGGTTCTATACACTTTCTTGAGTCTTGGGATCTGATTGGACAGTGCCACCTTTATGGCCTGTTCCACACTGATTTTCACACTGAGCATGCTTCTTATTGCTGCGACCACTGCAAACTCAGCTTTGCAAGGATTATGATGACATTGAAAAAAATGGGGAAACTGCCAGGGAAGGGAGGGGCACACCTCATCAACAAGGGTATCTACATAATGACATTTGTATACCTAACCCTGAATTGTATCCCGCATCTTTAAAATAAACAAATAAATAAATAAGAAAAAAATGTAGCCAATCTAATACTGAAACAGCAAACAACCTTGAGTTCACAGTTGCATGCTATCCAGTGGATATTGGGTATAGCATGGGTAAAATACTTTTCAGTGCTTCTGAGGTTGCTGTGGTCCTCAGGGCGCCTCTGACATGATTTGAGCTGCAAGACTCAAAGTTGGGGGCTGTCCAAAAGTGGGATAGTTTGAGAAGTATGGGCTTACACACAGCAGATCCAGAATCAGGAGCTGTTTAATGTGCCAAAGGTACAGTTCCCAGGAGGAATATTTAGGATACAGTAAACTTGGAAAATTTAGAGTCTAGGGCAGTTAAGGTGCTTTGTCCAAAATGATGAATTTTAAAAATCACCTTGGCTTTCACATGTGACAAGTAAGAAACAATAATCTTCCTCTCTCAGGGATGGTAAGCTATGAGTTCCATATTGTCTTTAAGTCCTTGACAATTGCCCTGGAAAATGTCACATACAGAGATGGAGGGAAAGTTATGAGCGGAATCTTGAACCATATATATTTTGAGAGACTTGCCCAAGCCAGGCCACATGGGTGGAAAACAACAGAGCACATGTCATTCCAAGCTAATGTCAATAATCATTCCACTACCCTACAGTGCAGCCCAGGATCAGAGGAAGTTGTATATGGATTATAGAAAATTAGGATGAACCCACCCCACCTCCAAACCAAAACAGTTTCTGAAACTCTTGAAATTAAATGAACCTAGAACATTGACATATTTTTCCAAAGGAACTTCTCAATAAGGTCATTTTATGGCTCTCAGTTTCCTTAAATGGAGCACAGAAGTTGTAAAAAGGCATTCTTTTTCTCTAAGTTAACTTAGCAATTACAAATGAAAGAGGAAATATACATGCAACTAGAGAGTTCATCAACTTACTGCGCTAGAAAATATGGCCCAGTTTCTCCCTCTCTCTCTCTCTCTCTCTCTTTTTCTTTCTTGCTCATAATTCTCAGACAAGACAATAGGAGTCAGGTGATATGACTGAGAAATTGGGCCAGTTAAAAATAGAAGGCGCACTTCACCAAGTTCATTAGAAAGTTGAAGTTTCATTGTTGATTGCCGTTAATTTATCTCTGCCTGCCAGAGGCAGGGGGCAACAGACGATCGTGGATTCTGAGAGCTGGAGCCCCCCCCCCACCCCGCCCCCCTGCCCTCTGGTTGTATTTCCTGCTCTGTCTCTGTTGGAGCAGCAGTATGGAAGAGCTCACTTGAGCCCTGATTACACCCTCCCCTAGTCCCCAGGGGGCCCTCTCCTCTGGGAGCAGTTTTCACTGGGAAAAAGCTCCGGTTGGCTTCTCTTTACTCCCAATAGGAGCGCTCAACGTCAGCGCTTATACACGGGAAACGAAGGTCTCCAGTCTCATATATTCAACATAGCATTTGCACCTGTGCCCTTGCTGCATTCTGACAGTCTCAACAAGCCTTGTCTGTGTAGCCGGAAGGTGTGAGAATAGACCGCCACACTGAGACCTGCCAGTGTTACATTAATAAATGGAACCGAGTCCTCTCCCACTCTTCCCTCATGAGCACATAGTGAGCACCCAATGTGTGTCAGCCAATGCCTCGGTACCTGGATCTAGAAAGGCAGATGATTCACGCTTGCGGGCTTTGTGCGGTTCCCAGTGCAGAGGGTCTGAAGAAGGACTGGGCAGGTCCAGAACTCTCAGACCTGATTGCCTCTGGTGGTGGCCAATGTTCTGCAAATTATGATTTGCAAATTGTTTCATTTAACTAGGTAGTCTCACCCTTGTTTTATAGATAGATAAGTTGAGGCCTGGAGAGGTAAAGTGGTGACGCTGGACATAGAACCCTGGCCTCTTAGGGTGGGCGACTTGTCATATGTCCTGGGTCCTTTCTTCTGATGTTGTAGGAAGAAGGTGTGTGTTCCAAACCTGGACTCCCCTTGGCAGAGAGTGCTGGAGTTTGGGATGGAGTAAGCATGTTTGGGCCAGGCTGTTCTTCCTGACATTAAAATAGGGGCAAGGGCTATGCTTGAAGACCCTCATTTCCCTCTGAGTCAGGCCAGCTGAGTGGTAGCATGGGGGTCAGCAGATGAAGTTTCATGTCTTAGCCTTGTGGTTGATGAGGTTGGCTTGTGGGGCATCGCCTGGCTCTTCAAGACAATCAGCCTGCGTGAGAGTTGGGGGTGCTGAGCTTTGCTGTCTTCCCATGTTTTCTGCCTCACCCTGTCAGGCACAAGAGATGAAGCTCCATCCTACAGAAGCTTGGGTAGGTAGATCACACCAGCTGGCCAGGCAGGCCCAGGGCCGATCAAATCACCGTGTCTTGTCTCACCAGTCAGGTAAGGCCGGCACCCTCCCTAGCATTAGTAAAGAGAGAGGAGGAGGACCCAGTGTCTCCCTTCCTCCTATTCCCTTTTGGGAGAGGGTACATGGGTTCCCTTAATGATCACCAACTAGGGGCTGCTTCTTGTCCTGCTTTCAGTTTGCCCTGAGCTGTGTCCTTTGTCTGCTAGCTCCAGCACCCCACTGTGGACAGCACGCATGCGTGACCAAGGGTGCTGACTTGGGCTCTGGAAGAAACCCAAACCACAAGTCAACTCACAAAGAGCAGATTCCTCAGCCTTGTCCAGAGCTGTGGTTGTTGCAGCACTGGGGTGCCCTCCCAGCAGGTGAGGTGGGTATCCTGATAGCAGCTGGTCCCACCTGCTCTCCAGGTGGAGTCTTAAGCCTCAACTCCCACGCAGGGTGACTTGTCCATGGGACACACCCACTTGGTCCCCACCTGGTATTCTTTTGGATGACTGCTCTGAGGGCAGCTAGCCGAAGGAGAGATGGGAAGAGGAAACACTGAGTGGGGTGGGGTGAGGGCTGGAAGGAGCTTGTTAGCATCATTGACTTGGGAGGTTTTAAGATACGTATGTTAGCACCAGCACCCTCCACTGCCTGGAAATGAAGCTAGTTCAGCTTACTGGTAGACTATCTGGGAACAAGCATCGTGTATAGAATGCTTTTTACCTGCTGAGGTAGAGAACAGAATCTTGGAGGGTATCACCAGGAGGCTGATAGCTCTCTCCTGATTTACCTTTTACTGCTCTTTTTGGGTTCCCCTTAAAATACAGGGCTTCTGATGCCAAATGACTCCCCTTGGGCCTGGTGACCTCTTCCATTTCTTTCTCCTTTCATACCCCTTTTCTTCTACTCTTTCATAGACCTCAGATAACAATAGGACCTAGCCGGGCTCGGTGGCTCAGCCTGTAATCCCACGCCTTGGGAGGCTGAGGTGAGTGGATTGCTTGAGCCCACGGGTTCGAGACCCACCTGGGCAACTTGGTGAGACCTCATCTCTACAATAAATCAAAAAATTAGCTGGGCGTGGTAGCGCATGCCTGTAATTCCAGCTACTTGGAAGGCTGAGGCGGAAGGATTGCCGGAGCCCCAGCAGGTTGAGGCTGCGGTGG